>VYZM01007056.1:968349-997010 GCA_013398915.1 Dromas ardeola
GAGGCATTAAGGAGAGGGAAGCTGTTGCCGCTGGTTTGGGGGGGTGCGTTTTTCCCTCCTTGCTGCAGCCGAGGCTGCCGCCTGCCCGGCGCCCTCCTGGAAAAGGCAGAGGTTCCCGAAGGCATCGCCCGCTCCAGCGGGAAGGAGCAGCCTGCTGGGGGGCACACGGGTGCGAACTGCCACATTTAAGTTTCCGCACTGCATTTCCGGAACGTTCAAGCTCGACATGAAAGCAAGCTCGTTACCATTATCTATTATTATGCGAGAATTCCCCATCAGGAAATACAGTTATCATTTTGTTACGGGAAATTTACACGACTAAAAAATGTTTCATTTGCATTCCTACCTTGAAAGCAAATTTCTCCATTTGGAAATACTATTAGAATATTTCCCATGTCAGTACAACCTGAAAAAGACTTCAGGGCACTTCATCAATGTCCCTAAATCCCTTTTGATAGACCTGATCCCATCAGATCACAGCTTCCCAGGAAGGACTCCCGTGGAAGCGCCCCGGGAGGGTGGCAGGGGGCTGAGTTGTGGTGCCGAGCACCTCAGCCAGCCGGGAAGGACCTGGTGCCCCACATCTTCCACAGGGCATTCGAGGAGTTTTAGGCACCGCGTCACTCAGGAATTGTGTCGAAGACTCTAGAAATTCTCCCTGGCTTGTATTTTTGTTGCTTTTTGTATGAGGGAAGAGCACTGCCTCCCTCTCTCTCCTGACTACTGGCTTAACCAGCATTCATTTCTAGGAGGTCTTCAAATGCTACGAAATGTACAGCATTTCAAGAGTTATCTTTGCTGCTGATGTGTAGAAAGAGCAATACCACACAGCCAATTTAAAAAATCATTATATAGAAAAATAAGGTGATTTACTTATGCTGTTATACAGTGAAGATAAAATGCTTAGTGACAGCATGCCAATCATCAAACAGGTTCCCAATACATTTTTCCCCGAGAGCGTTAGTACAGTTAATGATCACCATTCCTGTAGCCAACCACCTCTGCTTTGAAAATAAACCGACGCCTTGTGCATTATTGTACCTTAACTACTGTGTCTGCCTTTGGCAGAGGTCCTCATTCTGCAAAGGGATCACCAGTTTGGACCCCCAAACCTCCACTAAGCCCCACTAATCCCTTGTAAAGCCATTGTTAGTTCTTGGGATAAGGATCTCTCTTTATGTACAGTGAGCACAGAGAAAAAGAACAAAAAAAGGAGTATACATATATATTACACTGGCACGGACTCGTTCAGTCAATAAGAATACAGAGTTGTGTCACAAGTTACCATTTCAGAACTGCTCAGTTATTTGTAAACTATTTTACAATAAAACAGTGGGAAGTTGATTGGTCATGGCCGTTAGCCGCCCAGAGCAGACAAATTGCCATGCAGGCCTTGGAGTCGCTCTCAATAGCTTGGCAACTCTCAGGCCACCCCTTACAGTTGGACATCACTCCCGTATTTCATACACCAAAACAAACACCATCACTTAGTTTTTCATGGTGACCCCAGCCCTGCTGTCCTACTTTTTTCTTGTCCTTTTAAACAGAAGTTTGAGAATATTTCCTAGTTTCTGCTTTCTCCTCTTCCTTCTTAAAGGTTATGCTATTTGCTTATGATTCCATTTTTATTCTCTGCCAGGGTTTCATTGCAATTTCCCCGTTGTGGAATTTGTACTTGTGGCCATTTAAATTCATTTCAGGCTAGAACTCGGCATAAAAGTTCGCAGCTTCTCAGCCAGATTTGAATTACTATATTTAATCTATACTCAGCTCTTAGGCTTTTTTTTTAAAAAATCAGAGTGAAGATAGAGATAATTTTGTTGTGGTTCCAAATGGTGGCATCATGCTGTACTGATTTCAGATCTTGTCTTCATTCCACTAGCTTTTCAAAGGGACATGCCAGAGCATTTGAGACATGACTTTAGAAAGGTGTTGCTTTACAATCCTTTAAAAATGAATTATTTCAGCATAAAACTTTGTGAAAATTAGGCATTGTGGATGCACAAGGGTATTTTTATTGCATTCTTAGATATGGCTCACTGAACAGTGAAACCAATTTTCATGTGATCTTAAAGAGGGCAACAGTCTTTGTTGTGCCTTGAAAAATAAGTTCTGGACAAATTTGTTTATTTTGTGTTATTAATTTTTGTGAATATTCAGGCAGTGCTATGTTGGCCTCCACAGCTACAAAGAAGAGAGAATGACAAAGAGATTTTTATTAAACTAGATTACATTGGATATCTTAAATTCCCTTTCTCCATTCATCAATTTAAAAAACAAATGCAGTACTTAATCTAACATGAATTCCATTGTTTAAGTCCACCTGAGTAATTGCTCGAGAAGTGTTTCTACCAAGTCAAACTTTTGTTTGCTTCAGGATTTTTATTATTCAACTTTTTTACTACAGTGTCCAGCACAGCAGAACATGGCAGAGCTACTGGTAATATTAAATAAATGTAACCAAGAAGGTATTTTTTATCACAGCTTATGCACGTGTGATAAAGTGGAACCTGTGAGAGATCCTGTAGTCTTTCAATAACTGCTGGTTAGAGACAGTGTGTCACCAGTCTGATTCGCCGTCATTTTCCAACCTCTTGCATCTCAGACAGTAATTCACAGCTGTGGAAAGTTAGGGAATACCATACCAGAACAGCATGAAAGTATTTCCTCTTGCTTTACAGAGCTGTTAATGATTTATTTTATAATTAGCTATTATATCATACTACCACGTAATGAGCACAAGTGTAGAGGACCCTGTAGTACTGTTGAAAAACGGAATAAATGGCAGTCCCTGTCTCAAGAGCAAGGAGTCCGAAAGGCAGCAGATTGATGACGGAGTAACTACTGACTGCAGCTCTTGCCTGTGCAGTCAGCAGTATGCTTACTGCATGCTTTAGAGAAGGGCGGTAGATCTTAAGAAGGGCACTACTTACTGGCCTGGATGGGGACATGAGTAGAGGGATGGGTCGTGACATAAGGATCATAGGAGAAAGTGCGCAAAGACCTGCAATAATAAGATCATACTTGAATATCTTTATGATCTAGTGCATGTAGTATCTCAAATGGGCATTGTGAAAGGCTATTTTGCAGACAAAGTTTGAAAGAATGTTGCAAATTTTTAAAACTACAGAAAGAAGCTCAAATAAAGGGAATATGCACATTTTCCTCCCTTCTCATTTGAAGGTTAGGTATTTATGCTGAAGTAACTAGTTCCTTTGCAAAGCTGTTTTCTATATTAGTTTACCTTCTCTGAGATTGCATTTGAAATGTGTGTGTAGAAAAGCACAGTGATGTGTGGACTGGGAGAATTTTAATCAATACAATATGACAATGTATCCCCTAGTCATAAAATAGTTGCAATGTGAGAGCTGTGTAATAAGCTGCACTGTTGTACAAGGGAGTTGAAAAAAGATCTTAAAAAACACCAGTAAAAGTCTGTTGCCTAAAAAGATAACATCCAGATCCTAAAATAAGGTTGAGATTAAATCTGTCAGTATAAGAGCATTCATCTACTGGACCAAAAAGAAAAGACCCAGGTGCTGAGTTTCTTTTTTGTGAGCAGATCTTTCCACTGTAAATGCGAGTAAAAGCAATTACGGAAGAAAATATGAAAAGTAAAGTTTTCTTTGAGTGCTTTGCACCAAGTTAACAAATTGCTATTGCACAACAGCAACACTGCATTAATTATGTCACTATTTTTCCTTCGTGATAGATTATTGTTAGTAATTCATCACTGTAACATATTAATAGTGGTATTAGTTTTTAAACAGAACAATCATATTAGTAGCATATTTGTCATATTAGTGAAAATTAACAAAATGATGAAAAATTGCTACCAAGGCTCTGGGGCTCTAACACTGCAAGGAAATCACTTTTTCCCAATCCAGCAGTTTTTCAGTGAACATGTATTTTCTTGTAAAGATACTGTTTTACAATGTTCTCTGTCCAAAACCCAAGAGCCATTTCAAAATATTTATGCCATTCCTTTTAATGCCAAATGTGTGTATTCTTTTATGAATCTAACACTGTACATTCTGCCTTTTAAAAGCCTGAGTGCTGTCATTCACAGCCCCTGGCATGAGGCTGTTTGAGGCCATTAACTCCCTTTTTGTCAGGGATTGTGAGTCTGCAGTGTCCAGCGTACTTCTAGAGTACAATACAACTGCCCTTCTACAGGATTAAACTACATCTCCTACAGAGGCACTCATCTGTGAACTTGTCTTACGTGCCTCCAGCCAGTCACTTGCATGATGATTTTGTTTGGGGTTTTTTGTTTCTTTGGAAAGCAGATAGCTTCAGGTCTCTGTGAGCATGCTCCTCCCCACTTCTGCATCCTGTCCTTTTAGATTTCCAGCATCTGTCTCTCTGGCATGGTATCCCTCGCTAATACAGAAAGATGATGTATGGATTTCCCTAAGACCTCTAACAGTAAGAACCTGAATTAGGTAACAGGGTTATAGAGTGGGATTTCCTGCTCTCTCCTTCATGAACATCTGCTGCCTCAGAATCAAGAAAAGACAGAACAGTGCCCAAACTCTGAGAATCCTGCTTGGAACTGGAGTCACTGATTTCACCTGCTGCTTTGTGAAACCAGGAGGCAAACCTCCAAGTTCTCATCTGTCTAAAAGCCAGCGAAACACAACATTTTCCCCATTTATGCAACTACTTTGGGTTGGCTGGTTTATAATTTACAAAGCAGTGTCTTTGGTTTAAATCTGCTAATTTAACGGAAGACATGAATAGCTTTCATTTGACTAACAACAGAATGTCAATCTGGAAAAATAAGTATTTATTGCCAAGCAATAGGCCACAATGAAATCAAGGGTCAAACTGGACATACTTTTTATTCAACAATCAGTTGAACCCAGGCAGTCAAATGCAAATGAAATGATAAATTTATTGAGTTTTCAGAATGACCAAAAAAGTAGCCTTCATATTCAAGGCTTGCCTCTGTGCAAGATCGCTTCCTTTGAACATGTAATTCACCGATAAAACATTTTGGGGGTTTAGAAGCAGAATTCCCAATATCTGTCTAACAATCCCCAGTCTGTTAGTGACTTTAGCTAAAATATCTCTAGACAAAACCACTGCTACCATAAACTGGAACCATCTTAGGGGAGTCAGACAGCTGAATGAAACTGCACCAACTACAAATGTGACCCACACATACAACAGGGTTAATAACAATGCCCTTATTGCAAAGATTAATTAATGCTTATAAAAAGCTTTTACTCTCTAAACTGCTATTGTATTAGCCAGGCCACAGCATCTCTGTGAGCAAAAGTATGTGCAACTGGGACACCTAGGCTGTGTTTGCTGAAAAAAGTTCCTCAGGAAACATCCATATACTGATGTTGCGACCAGCTCTATAATGACCCCGAAGTCCATATCCACTGACCATCTGCCCTGAAAGCCTCTCAGCTTCTCCCTTGGCAACAAGTCTGACCAGGTTTGGAAGCGCTGCTTGAGCTCCCAGATCTCAGCTGGGGCCGGCCCCTCTCCCCACCTTTCCCACTGATGTGTGCAGAACTCACCTAGGCATGGCACAACTCACGCGTGGGGCCGCAGTGTCAGGCAGTGCCAGTCCCTGGACCCGCTGCTCTCGAGTTCCCTTCTTTGGTACGCGGCTTCTTCTCTGTATTTTTCTTCACAGTTAACAAGCCGTGGGGAGAAGCAAGTGGCTTAGATGACCTCCCCCTGGTATGTAAGCAACAACATAGAAGTAAAGTTAGTATTTTACTGTCCCTTTTCTGAAATTTAATTTTTCAAGTATTTCTAAGCTCTCACGGTGTTGTGCAAAAGACAGCTGCAAGCAGCTGTAGCACTTCAAAATTAAAATCTCCCCAGCAATGTTTATAAAGTTGTGCATGTATTGTGGCGCTGATTTTAATACAAAACATTAGATTGACATCCTATCTACACATAACATACATTTGACTGACATAGGCATTTATTATACATTGATGTGACATATGCCAAGCACAACAGCAGCTCTGACTGACAACATAGTGAAAAAGGACTTGTGTTATCCATGTTCGATTCAGAACATTTCCATCCTTCCCTATTTAGCGGTAATAATCATACTACTCATATGAGAAGATATTTTCGAAGTAATACAACACTGCAGATTGGCCCAAGTGGCACCTAAGTCCACAGCAGAAAAAGCAAGAGGTCTTTTTAGTCTCTAAGCATTTAGAAAAGATAACATAACTAGGGCTCCAGTGAATTGGAGTTGTCAAAATTCACACCTAAGAGAAAGGGGGTGTTGGGCCTGTTGCCAGGAAACAGCATCTGGTATCACATTTCTAAAAGGATGCATGCATATGAATGCAAGTGGGAGCTGCAGCATGATAAATCTATCACAGAAATTGCACCTCTTCATGTCTGCGCTGCGGCACCCACCCATAGGAAATTCCTTGCCCCGATTCCTTAACGATAGTTTACTCAACAGCCAGAGACACGTAAGCAGTCATTTGAAAGACCAGTTACGGGTTCATCTTCACAGTGTGGCCAGTGCTACAGACTATGTCCAGGGCCAGAACGCAAGCTTGACTACTCTTCATAATCTTAACTGCTTGCACAATATTTAACTTGCTCCCTGGCTCAGTTCTGAGGTCACACTTGGACATGGTTTGAGGGAGAGCGCACGGAAGGAGCCATTCCCACAGCCACTCCTGTGGGGACAGGACTGCATTAAGCTTGCCTCCCACCATTATTCCTAGTCCTCCAGCACTGTCCCAGCAGCCTTTTATTTTCATGTCCTGATGCCATACTCCATGGTATGGCAACAAACTCCCGTAGTGTTTCAGTTTCTGTGAACAAAGACACACATGCACAAGAGTAATTCTGTTGTATGGACATGGGGACACCACAGAGAGCTCAGAGGAGACTCAGCTAATCCTGCGCATGTGGTCATGGCCACCTAATCCACCTCGCCCTTAGGGACAGAAGACTTCTCTGTCTCTGCTTTATTCAAGGAGTACAGATACAGACCTAGAAGATGGAAAAGAATAGAGGGGAGTAAGTTGGTGGTGGGGATTAGAAATATCCACTGTAACTTTTCCAAGACTGCTGAGTTTCTTTGTAGGAAAGAAATCTCCAGAACATATTCTGGTAGAGCCAGGCAAAATCTTTGCTGGAAATTCCAGTCCCTGGGCAGGCTCTCCACTCCTAGTGATGGTGTGCGCAGGCGATCAAGGACTGTGAGAACATCTGGTGTCCTGAAAAGGTTTCCAGGACTGTTTTATGATGTGATGCTGTAATTGTAATAATTAATACTGAATGGACAGTATATTACTGAGTTTCCATAAGTATACAGACACACAAATAACTTGCTAGTTCACCAAATTATGAAACACACTTATTCAAGAAGTAAAAACTAAATAAATAACATTCTGGGCACCCAGTCTACAATGACATCAGCACAGCTTTCACAGACTCCATATACATCCAGTTCAGGCCCAGCTTGAGACAGAAGTTCTGTTCACTTTCAGTATGGTTTGTAATGCAGAAAATTTCTCATTAAGTCCCAGCAATTTCTTTCTTTGTTCTAAAGTTTAAGTGATTTTCCCAAGCAGATTATACTTCCTAGGTATGCAAATTTGTTAAAACTTAAACTACCTGGCATCATTTAAATTGAGGCAGAAAAGGAGATTTAGGAACTGACAATGTAAAGGCCCTTTCCGGAAGAAAGAACAAATTTCTTTTTTTAAACACAGTGTCTCCTCTGCTTCCCCACTTAAGAGAATAGCTGTTGTATGGTAAGGGCAGGTCATGAAAAGTTTTAATTGTCCAGGCAGGTGTTAGTCCAGGGTAAAAGAGAGGAAGAGCTGGTTGAGGGAGATATATAATAAGATAATGTTCTCACAAATTATTTCTTGCCTGTATTTGAAAGGCCTTTTATTTCAGACGGCCTTTGGCACTGTAACTGTTCCGTGGATAAGTAGCAAATTCATTTTACAGAATGTCAATCCTGTGTCTCTACAGGACTGTTATATGCATTTTTAAGTAAGGCCTTGGCATACCATTTTGGTTTATTTATGGTCGTATTACTAATTTTAATTACATTAACCTCGTATATTTGAAATCTTTTAAACTGTGTTTTGTAATAAAGCACCTGGGTACTCTTGGGCAGCAGGCTGTGTACAGGCACATTTTCTGAATAGAGGATTCATCGTATATTATGATTATTTACATTGCATCTGAAGTTTATCAGAATATTTGGGGTTTTTTATGGTCTTACGGTAGTATTAACAGGAATAGTTCTTTCAACTAAAGGATTTTTGAGTGGAGAATCATTGCTTTATGGTAGAATCTGTCAATAGTTGAACAGGACAGTATTGCATTCCAAGCTGGAAGGCATTGCTTTCTCTAGGGTGATCACTGCTAATATATAAATTTCATTATAGTAATTACCAGACCAATGCTGGTCTTTTCCAGATTTCTGCAAGTAAAAACAATCTCTGCCTTATGAATAGCAGTAGTGTTGCTGTTGAAAGTGACAGAAAACTATGCCATAACTTAACAATTTCTTGAATATGGTAAACTAAATACCATTCCTGTCACTTACATGACTGTTACAGAACAGATGATGAGCAAGCAAACAATAATTTGGAGCAACAAAATCTAACTATAAAGATTACTTATTCTGCAGAGAAAGGCAAAATAACTTATGTAAATATTTTTGAAAAGAGAAGTTTTAGCTGAAAGTAAAAAAGACAGCAAATACATTTTTATGATAAGATTTCAGTTCCTTCCCGCAGCAGTCTGCTAATCTCTTGGCCAAGAAAATCTAGTCTAGTATAAATCTAATGCATTCAAAGGGGCTGCAGACTCTAATCAATTTCGGTTTAATCTTACAGTGTTCTCAAGCTAACTTTGCTATAAGGAATAGGTAATATACATTAAGAGCATCCCTTTGGATGTGTTTCTGACTTCCACTGAAGTCAGTTAAAAGCATTTTGACTGATTTCTGGACATAGAAGTTTAAACTGCATCATACAGAAGATTGCTAAATATTTTTTTGTACTTTTAAACTACAGAAGTGAAGTAATTTATGTGCTTGGTACTGCTGTTCAACTGTTTTAGGATTCAGTCCTGTGAGCACTGGTTTCTTTAAATGCTATTTTCTTTGAATGCTATTTTTACATGCGCAACATGATGACCCCTCAAATCAACATCACGTTTGAAGAGGTATTATTGTGCCATGTGTGGCTTCTCTAAAAACGTTAATAAGCTGGAGATGCGTGAAAACGCTGCAAAACAAAAACCTGGTGGTGAATGGATTGCAAGAGGCCACAAATAACCGCAAGCTCTACTACTGCAATTACCTTGATTTCCTCCAGAAAAACAGTACATGTGCAAAAAAATCAGCTCTCCAAAGAACCTGCTCACACATGTCAAAGCAAGCTGCCTTTCGGATAATGCTCAGGGTACTCCACTTGAACTGTTAGTACAAGTTTGTAATTGAGAACTTAAGCCTCTGGTTTACTTGTATAAACTTCTTTTTGTTTTAAATTTGTCCAGTGATTAAGGTAAGCTCAGGTCACTCTGAAAAATCGAATGTGCTCTTATTTATTCAGATTAATTAATACTGAAAAAATGTGCATTCAGAGACAAATTTTTTGAGTCTCTGTTGCACAAGAGAAATTTAAGATCTTGAGACCTAGAATCTTTGTCCTGCTAACCTGCAGGTTGTCGCTGCCTTGATCAAGCACCAGAGAGGGGGCACATATTAACCAGTGCAAAATACATACTGGTAAGAGACAGCCTACAACTTTGGCTTTTGCAGTCTGAAATGCGGGATATTATTTGAAGTCACACACAGAGCTCTGCAGCAAACTTCTGTCCCTTTGTAATGCTCATAAGATCCCATTATGTGGTTATGCCTGCACAAAAGAAATTGCACATTATGTGGAAATTCACTGTGGGTGTGATGTGTGTCCAAATGGGGACTCATTAGGCAACCAGAGTTAATTTAATGTATAACTTTAGGTAGGGTTTAGCTTTTATGTTTTATTCTTGGAAATTCTTTTTACTCTAAGCCCTATGTCTTAGTCAGATACTTAATCAAAAGTAGTCTTATATCCAGCCACAGACCACATGTAGCATGCCAGAAGCACTGTCCTATGTTTGGTACCGTCAAATACATTCAGTCATTTGGAAAAGAGCATTCAGGAGTGTGGTAAACTTTCCAGATAGCAAAGAATGATTTAGGTTAGTCAGCACTACAGAACACTGCAAAGATGTTCAATGAGACCTAATAAGCCTGCACAATGGCAGCCAAATTCAGCATTGACAAATATGAAAATACATATTGGAAGGAACAGATTGAATTGCTCATGCACATTGCTGGGTTGTAAATTAACTGTAACAACTTGGGAAAAAGACCTGGGGGTCACTGCGGGCAGCTCAATTAAACATCTGATCAATGAGCAGTGGAGGTTAAAAAAGCAAACAAAATGTAAGAATGTATAAAGAATGGGAAGGAAAACAATGACAATATTGTAATTGTGCAATTATACACATTGTTGGCACACTTTCCCTGAATACAGTATTCATTTCTGGTCATGCCATCTTAAAATACATAGTGGAAATAGAAGAAGCCCAAAGTTAGGCAACAGAAAGGAACAGAGACAAGGAGAAACTTCCATATTAAGAAAGATTTAAAAGATGAGAACTGTTCAGTTGGAAGAGGAAATTAATAAGTGGGGACATGATAGAGAGATATAAAATAATTAATGGTATGAAGAAGGTCAATTGGGTGCTCCTATTTACTCTTCCCCATAATGTAAGAACAAAGTGACATCCATTAAATTGAAAAGAAACAAATTTAAAACTGATAAAAAGAAATACTTTTTTACACAATGCATAATTAGCCTGTTGAACTCGCTGCAACAAGCTATCATTATGCCCAAGAGCTTAGTAGGATTCAAAAAGGATTATACACTTATTTGGATAATGAGAGCGCCCAGGGATACCTTAGATAGGATAAAAATGGTTGGGGGTGGAGATACATGAACCCTCATGCTTCAGGGCATAAACCAATCATTAGCTGTCTGGGATTAGGAAGAAACTTCCCCCACGAGCAAATTATTCAATAATTGTCCATTATGGGTTTTCTTGCAAATTCCACTGAAGCATCTGGTCCTGGCCACTTAATGTAGAGACAGGGCATTGGACCACTGACGTGATCCAGTATGGTATCCCTTATTTACATTTCCCAAATCATCATATGCATTTGCCATGAGCCCAGGAAAGCCACCTCTGTACCAAAAGGGATAGTTCTCTCTGTTCCGTGACCTCCTTGCTGCATGGCAATTAATGAATATTTATTTATGTATTTACTTGTGATACAGACAAGACAGGATGAAGTTTCATCTTTCAGAGAGGACAGATTTTTCATTTCAAATATAAGCACGGCTTGCGCTGAACTGTCTAATGCTAACATGTGATAGCGTTTCATCTTTCAAAGTTTTGTAAAGCCTTTTGTGAGATTCACTGATAGTCAAAAGAGCATGTGATTCTACTGAAGTATTATTAAATCTATTTTGTTTTTTATTTTGTTCCTTTTGATAGTTCACTTAACAGATTCTTCTCCTTTTCCCACCTTTTCCCCAAGTGGGAAATACAAAGTCCTAAGGAAACAGTATTCCAGTCTTCAGTTGTACTAGTCCTACAGCAATCTAGGTTAGAGTCTCCAATGAAGGTACATCAATTTACCTGTCCTGGAAATTAGCGAGATATTCTAAGTTACTCTCTGGGGGTGCTTTGACCATAGCAAAGTCAAGTAAAACCTGTCAATTTTTCCTACTGTGTAATATATTAAAAATTAGATGCCATTGAGATGCTTTTGCATTTATTTTCATTTTACGGTTTGTTCTCTGCCATCCACTTACCCTGTTTTTAATTCATTTACCGCGTCTTATGATCAAGTTTCACTATTACTATCTAGTTTTACTATTTTACTATTACTATATAGGGTTTTTTTACTATTACTTTTTTTCTACTACTACTATCTACTGTTTTACTGTTACTATATAGTTTTACTATTACTGTTATTTACTATCAGGTTTTACTATACCATTTTACTACATGAAATTCTGCAACAAAGAGAGTGTCAGGTGAAAATCTAATTTCTGCTTTAACCCAATCAGAAGAGCATGCACATACATAATGCAGAACTGGCACAATTATTCGGGACTATCCCTTTCAGAGGTTTGTGACTTACCAACCAACCTCTGTGCCTGGAAATCACTTCTACACACTCCTTTACCTATGGATTGTGCTGCTAAGATCCAGTAAGGTCAAATAATCACCAAATGCAACCTAAAGTGCCTTTATTTGGTGTATCTAATTGTCAGGACACATGACTTCATTATTAGTTTTTACAGTACTGTGACCTGACAATGTCAAAAGCAAAACGGTAACAATACTTCAAAGACAAACTATGGAGAAAGGAGTCAACAGTGCAGAAAAGAAAACAAGGTAGATTAATTTGAGGGAGTAAGTTCTTAAACTCAATGGAAAAACAACTTTAAAACATGTAATTGTTTCATTATGCTGCATAAAAATAATCCTTAAAGCACGCAATTATAATATTGTTTTCCACACAAGAACTATGTAAATGTATTTAAATCCAGTTTATGGAAAACAGACACAATGACTACTTGTAATGGTGGAATAGCGTTTCTGTTTTAAAACCAACAGAACGTTTAAAAGTTTTGTAAGCTTGGTTAGAGTTTGGAAAATTTAGAATAGGGTTCTCATACAAAAAAAAAGTTTTCCTCATATGTAACTTCTTAGTCTGCAGTATGTGTACGTGTATTTTAACGATACATTTTCCTTAAATAATAATAGCGACCAATCCCATTTTGAAACATTAGGAGCCCTGAGGAGATGTATCCAGTGTTTATCAGTCTACAAGTAGCAGATGCAATTTCAGATGGTATATAATGGAGGAAATGAATGATGAAGTTAAATGCAAGGATCAGCACTTCCAGAAAGCCTCGTGAATAACGACAACCAAATTGGAAGCATAGTTTTAGAAAACTATACTCAGGGAGACCAGCTGGACTGAGTTAACAAGTAGTTTACAGGATTAATACTAGAAACTTTGTAAGTCTTTAGTTTTAATTCAGCCTAAGTTAGAAGTGACCAAAAGGAGTTAATATATAACAACTCAGTGACCAAGATGAAGTGAGTTTTCTGTTTTTGGTCCAGTTCTTATCACCAAGTGTTCACACCACAGAAATTACCATTCTGAGTGATACTGGTCAGCGTCCTTGTTGGCAAGTCTCAAATAGCTACGGATTGACTGGACACAGAGAACGACCAATGCTGGCAGCCTCGTGCTGGAGGCTCTGCAGAAGAGAACATAGCTGCTGCCTATGCTCTATCAACATGCAGATAAATGGAGGTCATCAGCCTCTAGAGATGCCAATCAGCACCTTTTCTGAGTGTAGATTGCACATTTACAGCTGTGTTTCCTGGCTCCTAAAAGCCCTGAACTGTTGGAGGACTTCAAGTATTCATATAAGCAAAATATTACAGAGAGTAATACAGCCAATATGAAATAAGTAAACATTTGCTATATGTTTCTTTGAAAAAGGCTTCATAACCACTATTGAATGTCCTTTGTTGAAACTGCTGAAGCATTAGCCAATACGGTCCTCAAAGGGGTTTCCGTTGTAAAAGTCTTAGGTCTCTGCCTGGTATGAGGCACAAAGGATGCTGGTATTGGGACTGCTTTTACAGCAAGGATGCACTAAGTGAATGTTATTTCAGTGTAGCTTCAGAACTGTTTTTAACACTTCTACTCAAGAGTTCATCCTTTAGAAGACTCCTCACGTAAGTTCAGGCCCTTCTTTAATGCATACCTGCCCCAGCCTAAGCTACTGATTTTGTTGGCATTGGCACTGGCTAAGATTTTTCTTGAAAGACGCTGCGCCCCAGATCACCACTCACGCAGCCCTGAGAGCTCTCTTGTGACAGCCATTGTCTGGTGTTGTTTTTCAGATTCTTTCCCAACAGCTTTCCTATCAAATGAAAATGTACAATTAAATGCATTAGAATAGATATAGAAAGAGAATCACATATAAGGGATCTGAAAATGCACTGTACAAGACTATATTAAAAAAGTAGTCACATAAAGACTCATTGCTACAGCATATTTTCTTCATTATTTCTGCCTCATTGTATGTGAAACTATATTAGTATAATGAAGTGAGAACTAGTAGGATATTGGATATTATATTTCCTGCCTAGCAGTTTTAGAGAATTTAGCTCAAGGCAAGAGAAAATGCAGCCTTTCTGCCCTGAAGAATAAACAAAAACCTGTTACAGAAATAAAAGTGTCAGTAAGAAATCAGGTGGTCTCTCCATATGCATCAGTGCACTTCTTACCATAGCTTTATGGCAGAGAACTGCTTGGGGTTTAGATTGGTTTGAGTTTTTTTGGAAATTCTCACGCTTCTTACGCAAGAATACGTACTTATGTGTATCCTTCCTCTTTATAAAGAATGGAGACATTTGGGATGTTGAATAACCAAGCTGCCATTTATCAAACCTGAATGTCAGAGGAGTGAGGCACTGCAAAGCTGCCTGCTTGAAGACTTCAGGTCCCCTAGATCTCAATTAAGAAAGAAATTACTTCTTTTCCTCTCTTTTTATCCCCCATGCATTATTTTCCTTATTCCATATGTAAGATGTCTGATATTTTGAAAACTGCTGTTTCTCTTCTTCTTCTCTCTTATCTGTGTTCTCTTTGGTCTGCCATTAGTCAGTCTTTAAAGAAATAATTCTTCTTCCTCCATGCAAATAGTAAATTCTTCCTGTCTGTCAGCTGTTTTGCTTGCTTAACTAGACAAAGAAGGTTTATGCTGCCAGGAAGGAGAGAATCCCAAAGCTACCGATACCAACATTTGCATTTAGTAGTAGAAACTTATAGGTATCCAACCTTAAACTTGCAACCATTTTATGGTAACAGAACTAGATGTCAGTTATAGAGGTTTCTGGATTTCCTGATGATTAAAGGATTCTAGTTTTACAGGAACACAAGAGCGGATTTATTTAAAAGGACTTTATTACTGTTAGAAAACAGACTGATTCAAGCATTCGGGGATCTACACGGAGCTGCTGATTTTTGATTTAGTAAATAGGCAAAGCTATTTATATGAAGTAAATGGAACTCTTCAGAAAGATACAGCATAGAGTATAACCATGTATTTATATATATATGTACGCTTATATTACACAGAATCACAGAATGGTAGGGGTTGGAAGGGACCTCTGCAGATCATCTAGTCCAACCCCCCTGCCAGAGGAGGGTCATGCAGAGCAGCTTGCACAGGAACGCGTCCAGGTGGGTTTTGAATGTCTCCAGAGACGGAGACTCCACCACCTCTCTGGGCAGCCTGTGCCAGGGCTCTGCCACCCTCAAAGTAAAGAAGTTCCTCCTCATCTTTAGGTGGAACATTCTGTGTTCAAGTTTGTGCCCGTTACCTCTTGTCCTGTCGCTGGGCACCACTGAAAAGAGCCTGGCCCCATCCTCCTGACACCCACCCTTTAAGTATTTATAAGCGTTGATAAGATCCCCCCTCAGTCGTCTTTTTTCCAGACTAAAGAGACCCAAATCCCTCAGCCTTTCTTCATAAGAGAGGTGTTCCAATCCCCTAATCATTTTTGTAGCCCTTTGCTGTCCCCTCTCCAGCAGTTCCCTGTCCTTCTTGAACCGGGGAGCCCAGAACTGGACACAGTACTCCAGGTGCGGCCTCACCAAGGCAGAGTAGAGGGGGAGAATGACCTCCTTCAACCTGCTGGCCACACTCTTCTTGATGCACCCCAGGATGCCATTGGCCTTCTTCGCCATAAGGGCACATTGCCTATGAGACACAGCATCACAGACACCACAGTAGCCATTCACCTGTATCATAACCAAGAGGAACCAAATTGCTAAATTACTGATAATTGCACAATTCTGGAAAATTACATACTAAGAAAAATGAAAGGTACAAAATAGCAGAGGAGCCCATGTTGCCGGAATGAGTCTTAGTGGACAGAAGTCCTGCTTCTACCAAAGACATCTTGCATTCTTTTTACATAAGCTGTTTTTAATATATATCACTGGTGTAAACTATGTACAGCAGACTTATTCACTTAATAGGTTCAGGTCAGAGAGTTATTGTATTTCAGCAGCTGGTGTTCAGAGATTTTTTAATTTATGAAGCTTATTAATTTACCAGGTTTTTGTTTTAAAAATGTCACTTTTCCCTTTACCAGGCCTTAGCAATAAAACAAAAATGTCTTATCAAAACAGTGGACCTTCACAGAACTTCCCACATTATTATGCAAAAGTCCATAAAATTAGACACAGTATCTAAAAATAAAATTATCCAAAAAGTAGGGCTTAAAGGAAAAATATGCTATTGCCCTGAAAAAAATAAAAAGAGAAACATGAGTGGGAGACTGGTGAAAAAAAAAGCAGACATTTTGAAAGACCAGATGACCTAATACGTAGTGTAAAAAAGCAAGAAGTAACAATTAAAACCTACCCAGCATCTCATAAGAGTGAAGCGCAATATAAAGTTGCATTGCAATCTGCCTATTTGATCTTTTTTGGAACGAGTTTCTCCTGGTCTTATGCAAAAAGAATTGTAAAGGCTGGTACTGAAATAGCTTTTGAGGGAAGTATATCCTAAAGGAGGCAGGAAGAGGCATAGTTTCAGCAATGCATCTCATGCATTGGCCTTAGAGACAAGCCTTCTGCACTCTTTAGAAAGGTGTGACTCCCATTAGCTTAGCAAGCACAATGCTTTTCATTATAAGGATACTCACTTCCCACTTTCACCCCTCAAGGCAAAGCAGCTCCGCTCTGCTCCAGAGGACAGGGCTATACCTCCCAGGAAGGATCTAACACCTCTGCTGTAGCCTTGTAAAGAAGCATGATGCTGATCAGAACCTGAATGCTCTTTGTTTTAACCTTCCTTCTGGTGAGACCATTCTAAAATTCTTAAACGTGCATTGCTTCTAAAAGCTGACTGTGAGCTTTGTCAAATGCACTTACTTTCTGCTAGGTCTTGGGCTTGGGTAGTCAAGGCAGTGTACCTATAAAGGCACGCAGGCATAAGTCTAGCCCTTTAATTTGAAAGCTCAAAGTTATAATTAAGTATACGGTACTCAGAAGTCAGTAAGGCAAGTAGCTCATCACAGAGGGTGTAGTAGTGAGGCAATTTTATTCCACTTCCATGTGAAGGTATTGTACTCCCAGTGAAACCTGCAAAGAGATGTCCCTCCAGCAGCAGTGTCAAAGAGCTGCTCTACAAGATCAAGCACAATCGTTTTGCTACAAACACACATACAGAAAAACCCCACAAAAACAAACAGAGGAGCTACCGAGTACTGTCACAGTACTGCGACCCCCAATAGCTGGCATTGCTTAGATGGTAGAGGGCTAGATACTGTAATTCAGTGTTGCTCTGAACTAACAGAGCCCCTCTGCTCCACCATTCCTAGCACACCCACTTTCCCCAAGTGGAAGGGAATAGAAAATGCTTGCAGCTTAGACAGCTTCATTCTTTTTTTGTCCCTGGACCATGATGTCTGCCCAAGCTGCTTTGTGAACCTGGACTCCTTCGAAATTGCCTACTGAACTCTGGAAGTTCCTCCTTCTTTCCCAGCCCTCTCTGCCCTTTGAAAAGGAAGATGCAACAGTTGCTGAAACTGGATCTCCTCTACTTCACTTTCCTACTGCCAGATACCTTCTCCCCCTTATTCCAATTCAGACTACTACAGTAAGACAGGAGGGCTGACGAGAGCTCCCATTGCATGTAACTGAGAACTGCAATCACTGGCATAACTTGGGGCAACTTAAGATCAAAAAGGGGCTGTCCCTGCAGTTGGAAGCTACAAAGAATTAGGAGTGCTTCTGTAATGTTGCTTTTCCCCTGCCATTTCTCCTACTGAAGTAATACCAGGATGCCCTCATCCAAAGACTTCCCACTTACTGTTGCTTGAGGACATGTTTGTGCTATTAGAGAAAAGGAAAATTACCTCAATGAAGGCCAGGTTCCAGCCCTGCTCGACTAACTTCTTTTATTCACATTAGAACAATTGCACATCTTTCCTACCAACTACCTTTTATTTTCATTTCACCCTGTTACAGTTTTCTCTGTATTACAGGAGAGCTAGTAGTTACTTCACTGTTTGGATCTGTTACTTGCAGTTCCTTGGTGAATTTACAGCATACATTGTACCAAAATCCCTTTGTTTCACCATATAGCCCAAACTAAATCACTTTTAGTGAAATTTCCCAGTACAGACACCAGTCTACTCTACTTTTTAACTCTGTCCAAAGGAGGATACTACTTCATCAGTTGCCACCAAACTGAATGCTTTGCATATATCTCAGAAAGCAAACTTACCCTAGGGGTCAGATGATCAATTTTGCTGGAAAAAGCGATTTAGCCTTCAAGTAAGGCTTTCTTTGCTATCAAGAGCTCTACTGTGAACTATGTTTTCTTTCTGGTAACTTTTCAAATTGTTTTATAAGACATTTCTGTGTTTTCTTCCTAACATAATAATTCTATCTTTGTTGCAGGGATAAGGGCTGTAATATATTCTCATGTTTGCCACAGAGCAAGCACAGATTCATCTAAGATATGACAAACAGCATGCTTTCTTATCTACAAAGAGGGTCATCTGTTGTGCTTAAGAATATGGTGCAAATGATTGTACCAGTATATTGCTAATGCTTAAATCTACATTTCTATGTAAAATTAATTTTCTCTTTTGTCTGTAGTTGCAACTTGGAATGCTTTCCTTATATGCACTATAAAATGTTAATAGCAAAATTTAGTGTGACTTTATGACTGTGGTGTCATTTTTCTCAGCTTGATCAGCTCTTTCAAATGGCATCATTATGATCAAAGTTGTTTACAGTAATAAAGCAAGAATAGTTCCAATAAAATAGTAGGTGCCTTTACAGTTAAAGAGTAGCTGGCATTTAAGAACGCAGCAGCTACTCATTCTGTGGGTGCAGAATCATAGAAGTCCACAATATAATAGAGTTAATGCATGTAATTACAAGATTGGCCCCCTCAGGATTTGAGGGCATTGAAAGAGACAACAGGAAATACATTATCAATCTGAAAGGGGGGAAAGTAGCAAAACTGCATATATTGATGATATAAGGAGAAACAACTATGCATTGAAGCTTTGAAGTCTCCAAAATTGTGGATTATTCTAACACAACATCATTCTTCACCAGTAATTTGTCACCAGTTATTGACTTATGAGAATCAAATGGTAACATTTTAAATTAAGGTACATTTATAAATATTTCACTAATGTTACACGATTAATAGAAATTACTTTAAATTATTGTAGGTATGCTTTAACGTGTGGAAACACATATGGATGATGTTTCAAAATATGTTTAATAAATGATGCTCTAACTACCAGCTATAAACATTAATACTCTGGGACACATGAAATCATTTATAAACCATGGGTCTCTGTAAAATCTTTAAAGAAACTTTGTAGCAATAAGAAAATAATCAGTGACGGTGATTTATACCTACTACCCCACATAAAGCACAAAGCTGAAGCCTGGGAAAGGAGGACTCAAGGAATGTAACGTGAATGAGATCTCACAGGATCAACCACTAACTGGGAATATCATGGTTAATATATAATTAATAAATCAGGTGAAATTCCAGGTCAGCAGTTGCAGGGAATAAGATAATAAAGAAAAGAAGGAAAATGTGTTCAGTGGAGGGAAGAAAAAAGATCGATGATTCTTCAGTGAAGCACTGCCCAATACTTCAGAAGACATGGGATTAGTGCTCACCTCTGCTACATATGACTTCCATGACCTCAGGTGAATTACCTATACCATGATTGTAGAAAACATGTGATACCATCCCTATTCACAGACGTTTTAAGGACTGACTTCAAACAGATTTAAGCATAGGCTTAAAAGACGAGCCAGAGCGACTTTTCTAAATCAAGACGTTCGATTCAAGGATTCAGTGTCCAGTCTGTAAAATGAGATTAATACTACTTTCTCTTCTGCCTCTTTTGTTTACCTGTACAGTATGTCAAGGCCCTGCGTGTACCAACAGACTCTACGGCTTCTTTCTCCCATGTCCAAAGTCAGCTTTGATAGAAAACAGCTAAGTTGTGAGAAAAAGCTGCAGGAAACCTCACAGGGGGCCTCTGCCCCTTGGCTTGTAAGCTGCATTTAAGCTTTGACCATCTCACTTGGCCCTCCTCCAATTTGAAAGCTGCATCAGGACGATAATAATATGTGATATTTGCTTGGTTAACAGTGATAACTGGCAAAGTTTGGATCAAGGTTAAACAAGTGAAAACTGACTCCGAATGTTCATACCCTTGGTAATAATTTATTATCAAAGGTTTTACCTGGGACAGTAACAAGTAAATCCCAGACTGATCATTGCTCTCTTACAATGAAACCTAGTTACAGTACTGATTCCGTTTGAAAGCTGTACTCTAAGATTGCAGGTCCCTGACAGAGAACTGAGGATGTGATTGATTTACATGACAGTGTTTTAACTGAGAACACCGTAAAATAATTCAAAACCAGTTTGACATCTTGGAAGACAACCTTATATTAAGAAACGTCAAGATTGTAGAGCATAGAAAGAGAAGCCCGTGATATATTTTTTCAATGAATACCAGAACTGGTAGGGTTGCATACCGATAAAACTCCCAAACAATGTGTTGCAGCACATTGTATCCTTGGAAAGGCCAATCAAGTAGCACATTATATGGTACTTGTGAAATGTTGCAAGTCTTGGAGAGGAACAGAAATTCGAAAGAGGCATATAAATCTGAGTCACGCTGTTAGGGTTGAAGAATTTTCTTTTATCTGGATTACCCTGCTGCTCTTATTTGATGTTGAAAGGTGTTTATAACTGTTGAACTGGGAATGAAAAATATAAGCCAAGATAGTGTGGTGCCACATTCACCCAGAAAGACGGCTCATTGAGGAAATCAAAGTTATCTTTGACTCATAGGATAAGAGAAGGAGACCTGTGCCTGTATAGGGGCAGGTTCTTGTCTTTTCACAGGAAGAACAGCCTTTCAAAAATGATTGCCTCGTGTTTTCTGTTGGTAAACTATATCCTTATTACATAACTGATCTTTAAAAATGTACAGGGCCACATTCTCCTCTTTTAATCTTAGAGAAGTTTAATGACTTTCCCTGCCTTTTAAAGAAATTTTAATCACTAGAGACTCATGTCTATAGTGTACATAACACTGCGGTTATAGAACACAATGCCTAGACAAACAGCGTTATTTCTGCTTCATCCTTCCTATGCAAAGAGAGAATGAATTCAGTTCTGATCCTTTAGATGCTCATTATCAGACAGATTTATACAAATGATCGTCTGTACACATGGTTGCAGCCCCACTGAAGTCAAGAGAGTTGCAATGCAGGAAGTTAAATATATGCATAAAGCTTTGCAAGATTCAGCTCATAATAACAAATGGGCTCAGTCTCTATGCATGTGCAGTGTTTTCTCATTTGCCCTCATCTCAAAGTGACAGTGCATTTATATAGAAGGCTGCTTTTTAGAAACTCCCGTACCATTTATTATACTTTAAATTGTAAAGACTACAAATTATTTTAATTAGTATTATTTCTTGTCTCTCCTCCATTATTTTTTCCAGTTCAACCTGTCCAAAGCATGAACATTGGATAACAACCACTTTACAATCCAGGTAGTAAGAGAAATTTTTTTGGCCCTAGGATACCCTAGGGTCTCTGAAATGGCAGTAGGTGAGTATGTTTAGATACCTAGTCCCAAGGTTGCAGACAGTTAAGGTCCCAACTATGCATCTTCTGATGGAGGAGATGTCTTATTCCTATCCAAAGCCTTACTGAAGTCAGTGAGGAAACTCACATTTGATTATTTACTTTTTTTAAAATGAGAATAATTTTCTCCCACAGAAGAAAACATCCATTTCATCCAGTCTTTGCCTGAGAACATGTTTACATCTCTCTCCTCTCATTCAACATTATTTGGAATTGTATTAGGGCTACATTAGAGCTGCAGATGCATTAAATCCCTTTGCCTTTCTCCCTAAAAAAGAGGAGGTAAACATTCTCCTTCTACACATCGTCCTGAGGCCCTTCTGCAGCAGTCTGAAACGTCAGCTCTCTGTCTCATTGAAAGCATCTGGCAGCCAAATGCTTTCTCCCTTGTCACAGAACATGCAAGGTGAGTTGAAACATTATCCACCAACACATACAGTAAGTGCACAGAAGTGAATGTGTTGCTTACAGTGACTCTTTGCCTATTTGTTGTTGTCGTGCTCCATGGCTATATTCTTTTTACCTTTGGCCTGGTGGACTTCCCAGTTGGGACCTGATGTAGTTACACAAAGCAGTGAGAAAGGTACAGATCCAAGAGCCAGTTTTCCTTTCTCTCTGCCCTGCTGTGTTCTCTTTTCTTTTTTTTTTTTTTTTTTCTCTTCTGGCTTGCACAAGGTGGAGCAAAGGAGCATATCTGATTAATCCTTTTCAGACTGGAAGCCTTTGCAATTTTATCACAGGACAAAATTATTATGAACGGCTCAACCTAGAAATACTCTTTGATACAGAGAAATGTATTTAAAAGTTTGCCTGCAATGCCTGGTAAGACCAGAGCTAGAATATTTGAATAAGTCCTTTGAAGCTTGCAGTTGCCTGAGTTCATCATCGTCCAAAGCTATCGTCCAAGATGACTGGAGCTGCTCCAGGCTTCGCGAACTTATTACAAGCATAGGTGAGTTGCTGTCATCAAATTGGAGTGTCCATTAAAACTTCAAAGGATAAGCTTGATCTAAGTTTTCCTTGTCATAATGTGTAATACTTATTACAGAGAGATTTATTAAGCTTCTCTCATTTTATAGGTTGAATCTAGTGTAGGGTCATGGAATGTATTAAGGTTTTGACCAACAGTAAAGGGCTGAAATTTTCATATTTTGCTATTCATGACCTTGGGACTACCTAAAATGGCAGCCACCTTTAATTCAATGCAATTGTGCCTAAGCATATCTGTACTTTCACTCTATTGATGTTTCAAGAGACAAAAAAAAACATGAGAAGATGAATGTTGAGTGGGTTTAGGAGGCATTTTAAAAGGCAGGCACTATGCTAAGCCAGAAATGAGGGACCCTACCATGTAAAATAGCCTTACACTCAGGTGGTAATGCTATAAATTGAGAAAAAAAAGATACATAATTTAGTAAATTAAGTTTGAGTGCACTGTCCTATCCTGAACTGTCTGTGTCACTGCCACACATTAAAGACCCATACTGTGTGCCTGAAAAATCGCTTTTAAAACAGTGAGGTTTCAGACATACCTTAATATTGCATTCCTATCTACTGTGAGTGTAATTACCAACTGGCACTGCACAGCTAATAATCTTATTTTTTCCTGATGGCACTAAGCAGAACCACAACGCCTATAAGAGAAGTGTTTGTATTGCTTATGCTGGTGTTCATCTATACTAGCTTCTGGAGATTGAGAAAGTTTGGAAGAGCCGTATGTTCCAGCTGTTCGTTTATTTCTTTGGACACTGGTTTTGCAGACTTGAGGATGGGCTTCATCTGGCTAAGTACACCCCGACATCACCTGGACTTTAGTCCAGATTTAGTCAAAGGAGCCAAGGGCTCAGGTTGTTTCACCTTGAAACAGTCTCTAAACTAGTTCAGTGAATACTTTTCTTTGTTGAAGTAAAAGGGAGCTTTGTGTACAGTGGGTACCTCATTGTGCATGTCTAATACTTGCGAGACAAATAACTTCACTGTGTTTAGTTTTCAGAATTTCCAGTCACTTGCATCATTGTTGCTCAGGCATCTCAGGCAAATGTGGAGATTTAACAAAATCTTAAATTGCTAGAAGCCCTGTAATACTGGATCCCCAATATATCACTTACTGGATGGTGTTGTTTTCCATGTATTGTATTAATACAACTAAAAGCAACATTTATCTATCTTTCAAAGTTAACTGGAAAAAAAAAAAGCAAAAAACAACTGGATTTCTTTCCTTCTTAGGATGGAAATCCAGTAACAAAGTTGTTTCTGCTTAAAAAAACCCAAAACATTTGCAAGGGTTCCAAACCCCGTCACGTTTACGGGACAACCACTTTATTTGTCTTGAGTCACTACACTCAGGTTCTTAATTATGATAATACAAGTTCCTACTTTCACTTCACACAAGGTAGGATATTCTTTCATAAACTAAGCTAAATTATCTGGAAGGGTATCACTGGAGTTATTATGGATTTACAATAATGTAACTATGAGCAGAGTGTGTGCATTAATTTGTGTCTTATTCCATTTTTATATGCAGTTTTCACAATTTTGGGTGGGTTTTTTTTGTAATTTGCCACACTGGGAGGGCCAGTGGTATGAATGTGACAGGCAACAGGGAAGTATTCATTCCCCCTGATATTTGACAATAAACTGAGACCATTGTCCTAGTGAGGAGGTTAGTCTCCAAAAGCTTCCTGTATAATCCATGCAGAAAGAAAGGCTCCTCCAGAGAGTGTCTGAGAACACCTGAATTAGGCTTCTGCTCTGAACTGCTCTGTGGAGGATCCTTTCACTCTCTTCATATATAGGGAGATTGCCTTCCCCCCAGTATAAACTGGGTGTCGAAATTTACATGGAGGTGAAGACCTTCCCTGGACAATCTATGTTCTGCATGGATTTTTGTGCATAGACTACATGACTAGTGGGAGAATGCTTTTTGGTTTGGAGGGGTTAATTTGGACTGCTGGACAACTCTATTTAAATCTTTTTGCAAAGAACAATCTTTTGCCTACTGTCCTAAAGAATTTATTTGTTTTCATGAGTTTGTCTCAACCTTCAAGTTATTGTAACAGTTTTGTGTATTTAATATACAGTGTGTGTTAATATCACAGACAGTTTTATAACAGCATTATAACATACACCATTCCCTCCAGCTTTTTATGGACATCTACGCTTCTGCATTAAACTACTGTAGCTTGTGCAATTTACAGTAGAAATCAAGAAAGAAGCCTGATGAAAAGCCTTTTAAATTGTGTTGTATACGTCCACTGCATCCATCTTGCAAAAGGACTAAAATGAAGAGAACTCTTATGTGATAATTTCTAGCATCGTATCTTAGCAAGAGTACAGGATTACCATTCTGCTAGACAAACCATAAAGGAAAAAAGATTGTAGTACAGTAGGAAGGCTAACTTCAGCTTTTTATTTGCAGTCAAGTTTAATTATTTATGTTTTCTGAGGAATATAAAAACAAAGTGGTAACTATGCATTCTTAGTTTAATAGAGGTCTCATTTTAGATTCTGCAGCATTAAAATACAACTAATATATCCTATCTAGAAAAATAAAAGCAGAAGAGACCCAGGGGGGAGACAGAGAGAGGGAGAGAAACACAGACAGACGGATACCTCTCTGCCTACCTCTGCAAAAATTGGAGCTAAATAATGAGCCATTTTGTAATTACAAAGCAGTCTAATTATTTATTGTACTCTGAAGATATATTAATTCTTAATTTGAGAATTTCTATGTAATTTTTAATGTAAGCTTTATGGAAGTGACCGAAGTTCTTATTACATTACCAACCAAAAAGAAAAAATACAGAAAAGCTGGACTGTTCTTTTTACCTTAGAAATGCTCTGAATTTCTACTGAAAAATATAATAGAATACACAAGTTACACTTCACATTATCAGTAAATACTACCATAACCTCACCATGAGGCAACACAGGTTGTCATATCTAGTTACTATTTTCTTAGGAAGTAAATGACTTCTGGTTATCATGGGCCGATGTGACATGACAGTGTAAAATCATATTCCAGTCTGTGGTGAGCAAGATGATAACATATGTCACCACTCTACTAAACCTGTGAAAATCCCTTGGAATTTCTATTTATTAAACCTCATGTTCACCACACTGTACACTATATGGCTTCTTCACTGGTTACAGTAAAGCACTGCTTACTGTTAATTGCTTCTGTGGATTCAATTTCAATAGCAATCAACCTTAAACAAACTAGTGAAAACTCCCCTTAAAGAAAAACTATGAGCATTTTTCAAAAGTACTAGTATGCTACCAAATTAACTCAAGGACAGCTCTTTAGCAATCTGCATCGCCTCTTTGCAGCCTACTAATTCAACTAAATTTAGCTCCCAATTAAAGCACAGCTGACCCATACTAAAAGTACATTACCTGCATTTAAGTTCTATTTACATAACAGTTCTTATCCTCTTTATCACTCTTTCTCGTTTATCTTACTACAGATGTTTTTAATGGGGAATTATCATCCTGAATAAATACTTTGAGGGAAATTATGATCGAACAGTCTATATATAACAGATAGAAGCAGTTCCTGCAGAACTATCTTTGCAAAGCAAAGAAAAAAGTAAACTGAAAAATTTAACTCGAGTTTAAGACCTGTGTTCATATAAATGTCCAATCCCCAGTTTGATTTTTGCCAAGCTAACATCCCATAGCAACAAGCTCCACATTGTGTGAGAAGCATGTCTTCTGCTTTAAATTTCACTGAATGTTTTTAGCATACATGACAAGATCCTAACAATCCTTATCAAGACATTATTTCATAGCTTTTTATCATATCTACCATGTAGCCCTTCTGTGAAGCTGCTGATGCCAATTGTTTCAGTCTTTCCTCCTTATCCTCTGTCATTCTTGCCAGAGAGAACTGAGCTGCTTCTGATTTTGCAAAACTTCTGTCTGCAGTTGGTGACCAGGATTGCACATGGTGTTTGAAATGTGGAGGACAACTGATTTAATGACATTAAAGAGTTTTTCATATTATTCTTCCTTCCTGTACCAAAACTTTCTACTATAGCTGCATGCCAAGTGGAGAACTCTATTGCATTCTTGACAATGCTATCAAGGTCCTTTTCCTTTGATACAATTAACGTAGAACTCACTAAAGTGTAAAAATAGATAAAAAAAAATCCATGTAAATACGTTAATTTGCATACATCAACACTGAATTTAATCTGCCATCAGGTTATTCGTTTACCTAACTTGTTTATTTTCTTCTGAAGTTTCTTATTACCCTCTCTGGACTTGATTAACCTGAGTAATTTTGTGTCACCTGCAAATTTTATCACCTCAGTGCTCATCACTTTTTCCAGTTCATTAAAAAATATATTAAACTATGCCACTCCTGCTTCAGAATAGCGTGCACTTGGATGTCAGATTCTACTATGGTGAAAACTGATAATTGATTTACTCCTCCTTTTGGATCTCCTAGTTGGATTGATCCATGACAAAAAGTAAGTGAAACCTTTTCTGACTGAAAGCTACGGGAACTTTGTTGGGCATGGAATTTCTGTTTTTGTCTCCAGCTTTGTGACTACTCGATTTCTTTAAATTTTGTGAGGATTTGAAAGGCTAGACTTAAATGATTAAGCAGTTTACCTTTATCCACATTTTTATGACATACTCAATGATTTCTAATAGATAAATTGGTATGTGAATGTCCTGTTGTATACAGAGAACCAGAAACGCAATTTTTGTTTACCAGATCAGGTTCATTTAAAAGTAGTACTTATATTATACTAATTTTAGGGAGTATTGTTCTGAGAACTTTGGCCATTTCAACATGGGTCTTTATTTAGAATATTTGTCTGAAGGGGTTAATTGAATTCCTTCAGCATGTGTGGCTCCCCGTGTTTGTCATTTATGTTTGAGAGGACACTCAGCACACTTGGTGCCTCTTTTAGCCCTGAGAGGTTTCATTTTCAGAAGCAAACAAGCAACCTGTTTTCCCACCTGACATGTAATTGCTCCCTAGGATAGTCTAGCAAGCAAAATCATTACCAGTACTGAGAGGCTAAGTTTCTTGTTCCTGCAAAGAAGGATTTGCAGTTGTTAGTTCAAACATAAAAATCCTCCGTATTTCTAACTAGCAGATTTTCTTGGTTCTCTGTCCCTTGAGAGCAAGTTACCAGTTTAATGAAGGCCAAAGAATGGGCTATACTACTACTATGAAAGCAACCAGACTGTAGGCAGGTATTCAGGGTTACCTGTCTTCGCCCTGAAAGATGAGACCCTGCTCTGCTGGTGTCCTCTGCCTGATGATGAAAGTGAAATTAATAGCAACATTGGAGCCTTCCAGTGTCTGAAACAAGGACTTTTCTGAAGCCCAATGATATTTTGGAAGATGGAAAAGGGAATGAATAACAGAGGATAGAGGGAATTATTTAATCCACTTGCTGACCTCCCTAAAATATCTTGGGAAAGTTCATTGAGTTGACAAAGAATTTAGTAGAGGGAGGCAACTGGAAGCTATAGAAGTTTCCCTGATGCTTCCCTAAAATTGGGAAGTAATCCTCTAAGTTATATTAATATTTAACTCCACATCTTGATGCTCTGTAACTCCTTTAAAAGGAATCTATATTATTATTTTCCCAGGAGCATGGGTTGCAATATATTATACACAGGATTAACATGTGTCTGGTAATTACGTAATGTGCATGTAACCCATGTTACAGAGGTTTTTTTCCATGCCTTAGTGATTTTCAGAGCTTTCTGAACATCTGAGAGCTCAATATGCAGAATAGAAATATTTTTACACAAAGGAGTCCTTTTACAAGAAGGAGTCCCTGCCTCTCTACTG
>VYZM01007056.1:999965-1011013 GCA_013398915.1 Dromas ardeola
ACATTTCAAACATACGGGACATCTTGAAAACAGAACACAACAGAGAGAGGAAATGTTTATGAGTTAGAGAAGCGTGTACTAACAGAGCCAACTTAAATGAGGTATCAGATGTTTCTGGTGATGAAAATCTTTGTGTAAGGTGAAATGGGCTACATTCTCTTTCTTTTATTCCAAAGATGAGATGGATTTGAAAAACCTATATGGCTCCTTGATGCAAGGACTCGCCACATGAGATAATCTCCAGCACATTACTATTGGCAAGCAGATCTTTCACCCTTTTTTCTCCATGCATTACAGAAAATATTAAATCAGTTTGGTGTCCATAAAAACTTTTGATCCTAGGAATAGCCTAGGGTACTATCATTATCTTCAGGAGAACCATTTGTAGATCTTCAGTAGGTAGCACTAATTTAATTTCTTTGCTAGAGAAAAAGTGGCTGATTTTCTAGATCAATATTTGATTGAATATGTTTGAAATGTCAGCAGATAAAGGCCCCTTTTTCTGGCCCAAAGAGTTTTTGAACCACAGAGGTATACTGTTCTAGCTCCCCTGGGATCTGACTGCAAGGAGGTCTCAAAGATCTGTTAGAAACCTTCCTGCTGTTCCTTGTGTTCTTCCAGCAAGACTTTCTAAAGGTTGAGATGAGAAGAAAGAAGATCAAGAACCAAAATGTCTTTATATCCATTTTTTAATCTTTCCTGGTGCCTCTCTTAACTAAAAATAATCGTTTATAACACCAGTTTACAAAAAAACTCCTGTAATAGGATCATGTGAAAGGAAGAAAAAAAATAGTGAGGGCCAGTCCTTCAGATTTGCTTTAAGAAGATGCTCCAACAACTTTTGCAAGTCATTGACATTTGAAGGGCTTTTTCTCTTTCACGACACTAATTAAAGCAGAATATCAATGTATCATCTTCTTGAAAGTGATCTATTAAAGAGATATGCTCAAGGCTGAAAAACCAGGGCAATGGACATATGTTTTAGAACTTCAGAAGAAAAGTTGCCCAGTTACGTTAGATAACTACAGAAAAGCATAAAAGTGAAAAGATATTCTTAAACAATGATAAGAGATGCTGTTGAAAAAATGGCATGATGTGAGACCCTGCGTCAATGTATTCCATATAAATTCATGCCAAATACATGCACACACAGACATCCCTCTCCCTCAGCCCCATACAGAACAGCACTCGTGTTCGTGCTGTTCAAATGTAGAGGTTTCTTTAAATCTTCAGGACCTAGACCTACATTTTTCAGAATGAGACAATGAAATATTGTGGATGGAAACTTCTTGTGAAATTGAGATAAGAAATGCATCTAAAGAGCAAACCATACTGCCTATCTTGACTACATGTACAGCTTGATGTTATATGATTAACAGTACATACACTTCTACATAATAAGAACCATTCATCTTAACATTAAAAACTAATTTAAATAAGAGAAAATTGGTGGTGATTTGCTTCATAATAGTTTCCTTAGAGCTTTGATTTTATTTTTAAAAGTCTGTTTAACTTGCTAATAATGAATGTGCACACTTTTTCAATATAAAAATTAGAAAGAAAACTGTATCCAAGATAGCGAAAGCATGTGGTACCATATCAGTTCTGACGATAACAGTTCTTACTCATCTGCTGCAGTTTCTAATATCAGTTTTCTGCCATCTTTGTAAATGCTACGTTGTTTGCAGGGATCCGAAGTCCCCTGCTTTAAAAATGCCTTGTCAATCAGCCAGTATTTGAGCAGTGTAATATCTTAGTTTAATTTTTTTCACTGTGAAGTAAAACATATGCTTATAAGCCGAAACTGTGTAAAATAGACCAGTAGTTGTTTTGTGTGTCATTTCGGTGATCCTGGGAAAGACTTTCAGTCTTTTCGTCTCTTTTAGAAGCAGCAAAAATGCACCAACATTCCTGTTAATCTTTTGGGAAATACAGAAAAAAAATCACTACCACTCTTGTATCTATCACATAATTTAGAAAGATGCTCTAGTAACTCCAGTGCCTTGTATCTAAATAGAACATTGGTTGCTCATTACTTCATTGAAAAAAATATTAGCAGCTTTGCCACCCGCTATTTCCGCATCATACCTAAATGACTAGATTATATCAAAAACACCTCATCCAGTTGCTGTACCAGGTTTTGCTAACCGAAAGCGTAAGCCTCCAGCAGCGAAGTCAGATACCCAATAGTCTCTGCATGGATCAAAGTAAGCCAAACAAAATCTATGTTTTGTACCTGCTTCCAATATGTTTGGGAAGCACTGTTAATGAAAAATGAGGTTGATGTACCTATTGCACACTTTTGGATTATTGTTCACTACCATCAATCTGAAACCTAATGAAACAGAGACCACCTACAGTGGAGGGATATTGTGTCCATCTGACAAACTGCATCCAATTTACTAACTGATGGGGTGGCATAAGCTGCCACTGGTCATATGATTTTCAGCTTCTGATTGGTCATACATTAAGCATTAGTAATGGGGCAATGCCATTTCCACTATCCTTCTCCGGCAAGAGTAAAAGTATTACACAGTACACTATAATTCTGTGATAATGATAGCACACAATGTGCTGTTTTCTCCCCACTGTGGACACGAAAACTGTAGCAGACTTGGCTTCTCCAGACTATCTTTATGGAATTAACAAAGAAATACGCTTGCCGTGACATATATTGAACCTTTTCAGTGCATTTCTGGGTAACTTTATGGGCACATGTGTTACGTATGTCACAACCAAACTCTGCAGGAAGAGATAAAATACTGCACACATCACACAATGAGTATAAACAATGGGCAACCTAGGCTCCAACCTGCATAGTACAAAGACTTTTTTTCAAAGAAAAATGCTGAGTCTCTAAATGGAAGATGCTTTTGTTTCTGCACCTGTTTTGCTGAGTATCTTGTTAGGCTGCTTCTACTTCTACTAAATGTCATACTAATAGGGAGAAGCAAAACAGGGAGAAATTATGATGGATATTAGTTGATCCTCTTGTTACTGCTAGATGTGATTATTGCTTTTTCCTGCTTGGGCTCCCTCAGTGTACTCCTAACAGAGTGCAGCTTATTAAAAAGCTCTGCTGTTTAAGTTTTACTAGCATAATAACCAGTTCTGTCTTTATGGTTGTTCTGAAGTCAATTCACTGGCCACCTGTCAGTTTGTGAAATAAATGTTCGGTTCTCCTAATGACTATTAAGGTTTTTCATGGATTTTCTCCCATCGTATCTCTCTGAACTTGTCCAGTGCTGTGTTTATGCTTGTGATTTATGCTTAGCAGGTGTTTGTTTGCTATGGGTTTCTAAATGTTGGCTTCCTACTGTAAGAAAGGCATGGGAAGGTGGGAATGGGTTTATTGTATTCTGTATATCGTTCCACAACTACAAAATGGATTTCCAGCTGACACTCTATGTGCTGCTACGCATTAAGCCACAAAACCCTATCTATATTGGCAATATACCAACTAATGCAAGGGAATTCACAGTTAAGACTGAAGCTCCATTATTAACTCACTGTGTTGTGCCTAGGTATTGCTGTACATATTATTTTGATATGTACCGAGAACACTGCCATAGGTAAACAAGAGCAGGTGAACTCACAATACAACTTCAGTCTTCACTATGAGATTCTGTGCCCTGACTCTTTTAACCAGACCTTTTATATTCCCTTAATTTTATCTTTTGCTAAAGTTTTTCAACTTTAAAATGTTTGTTGAGGCTATGTGATCCAGTAAAATATATCCTTAGAGATCTCTTGTGTAAATACGTTAAATGTTTAGCTAACTTCTTTTAAAAGACATTATTCACATAATAGTTAAGATCCACAATACTAAAAAACACTGCAATTAGCTAGATTAGAGCAACCTAATTTTAAAATGCACATTACTTCCCTCATGAACTGTAAAAGCTCTTGTCAAAGTCTTTACAGTGTTTGTTATAAATACTTTTTGTCCGTAATTCTCAGAGACATTACTCACTTTAGAGAGGATAACTACTGCTGTGAAGTTGTGGATTGTTAAGTGTTGCTAACAGCATTGAGATTGTTTTCAATACTGTACCTATACAAATGGTGGAATACTGTAGAAATCATACCTTTCCTTAGTCTGCAAAAGCTTCTGAGACCGCTTCTGTCACCTGCACGATCATTATCCAAAGCCTCCCGAGTCAGCAGAAAAAAAAATCAATTGCCTTCAGTGGGCTTTGGATTAGCCTACATTTTAATACACCTTTCAAAGATGGGGTTTATACATGCGCGGCTCCTCTTTTTCCNTTTACAAATATGCTACAACATGTTAAAATGTGCCGGCACTCTTTTTCCCCATAGACCGATCCTACTTGGCCTTTGGGTCGTAATTTACTTATGTCCTCAAGGGGCTCCATTGCATTTTGGTCACATTTTTTCCCCAAGTTAGGTCTTCTTTTTTCAAGTGTTGCTGACTGAGCATGATTTGGGGCTTCCTTTTATTATTACATTCTCGTCACTAATGTTACCCAAGTAGTCACTGGCATGATCTGTAGTTTACTCTTCCAGTTTTATAAAGTTTTGACTTTTTTCCTGGTGATATATAATAGCACTGGTATTCCATAATGGGGAAAGAAGATACAGCTCAGCTTTCTGGAAAAAATATGAACCAACCCAATACAAGATACTGCAAAAACCTGCAACTGGTTATCACACTTAATACTGTGGGCTGGCTTTAATTCACCTTAATATGATTATGGAGGTTTAAATCAGCATTTCACTTGAAATTAGAGCATACTATGAAGAATGAAATCTCAACAACAAAACATGCTGTTTGTAGGACTCTACCTCAAATTTGCATCTAAACTAAAATAAAACCTTGTATCTATCCTTTGCAGGAATTTAGTTACTGGTCTTTATTCTTCAGCCATTCAGTGTGTTTGGGAAGTTGCAATGCATACAATTTTATTTATCGTATAACTTTCCTTCATATCATTGAGATATACACTAGAGCTAAGATTGGCTGTCATTTGCCAACAAAAGGTTGTTATTTTTGTTGTTAAGTATCTGCGTGCTGTTTTGACAATAACTCTTCTGTTTCCTTGCCTCCTCTGCTTAAACTTCATAGCACATACTAGATAATTTAGAAGATCTTCAGAAGACTGCTACTTATCAATATCTGTTAGCTCCATTTTGTAACTCTCATTTGAGGAAGGTGTCATTTGATTTATTTCTTTATTTGGATTTTTACTGCTCTATAATAAGAGTACCCAGTCAATGCTCTGGGCTCTACTGACAACCTTTTAAAAATATGCACATAAATAAATAGAATTTCCAATTGTCACAAGATCCATCAGAGAGTCCAGCAACAAAATAGATATAACAAAAATAATTTGCCCTACAAAGTGACTGATCGTTCCAATGACCTCACTGGAACAGAAGCTGTATATCATTACCATAGTACCATTATGATATCACCAATCCTTTCCAGTCGTATTCTTAACCGCATGGGGAGGAAGAACGGGCTGAAGATGAGAAAACATATGATTTTATAAACTGAGGGAAAGCACCTTGTAACAGTTCTAAGAGGGATACTTCTAATACCTGTAAGACAACTTCAGAGAAAGGAATCTGAATGTAAGAGATCCTGATTATTTCACTTTAATTATTAGTCTTAATCTGGCCCATCGGTTTCTGTGGATTTTTCCATAATTTTATTGGTTTAAAAAGAACACAGCCAAGCTTATAGTAGGCCTAGTTAGCATTATAAGAATACTAACACGAACTACCTGCCAAACAGAATCACATATACATGTATGTTTTTGTAAAATCTGAATTCTGGTATTGTACCACAACAGAATGCTATTTTTCTCATAAAGTCTGCAACAATGCAGTATAGCTCTTGAGAGAGGAACGTTTTTCTACAGTGTTTGAATCGTCTTCCTTTTAAAATGCTGCTAAGTGTGAAATTAGTGTTGTCCCTCAAAGTGCATGAGAATAATTGTCAGTAATTGAACACAGTTTGGGAGCTAATTATATAAAAATTGATATTAAAAGAATACTACAGGATTGATTGAGTTTTGCAGTTCATATTTAGTTTTCAAATTACTAGAGTTGAAAGGCTGTGGTAAGAAACAATAAAAATCTATTCAAAGCTGCTAAAGCAAATTAAGGTTTACTAGTCCTTTGAAAGACAAACGATCCAAGTGAGGTAATGTAGGGAGGACAGTAAAAACGTTCTTGACGTTTACCATAGATTTAAATTATCAGGTGTTTTAGGATGCCGTATGTTGAACACGTTTGATTTTTCCACTGAATTTCTGTTTAAATGGTTAGGATTTCTGTTTTGGTTTGTCTTTAAAAAGGGGAAAGCTCATAATGTCATGGAAGAAATGCCTTCTTTAGGTGTATCAACCCCAGAATTTTGTTGAGGATCCATCAGAGTCAGTACATGCTGGGATGTGGAAGGAGCATAGCCTCTCATGACCTTCATCTATGCTTTTGAATGGGAGCAGGAAATTAGTTGTGGCAAGAATTTTTTAACCACCACTTGTTCGAATTATATAGTGTCAGAAATAAATGGGATCTTGACAAAAGTAGAGCAACTGAACTTACCACTGTTCCTTGTGCTGGAAGAAATTTTGCAACCCCAGAAGCAGTTGAAGCACTCCCAAATTTTCCTGGAAGAATTGTTCAAAAAATAAGACAGAAGAGAGACAAACTTTGTATGCTCTTGCATGTCATAGGCACAGAGGGTTTCAAGACCTATTGTATATTTCTTTGCAATCAGAAATAGATGGAAATTGCTGAACAGTTATAAAAAAAACCCGTCAGATAAACATCGATCTACCCCAAAAAGTTATTAGTACAGAAGCATTTCCTTTTTCAACTAGTAGCATGGAAGGACCACTAAGCGGTATTTTGAACATGCACGTGACAATGCAGAATGTTTTAGTTGTGAATAGCCTACTCATGGAATATTGAAAAGACTGGACCAAAATTATCTAGTTCAGGGTTTATTTTAATTGAAGCTTATAAGTATTGCGAGAAAGATTATATCCTTTTCAGATTTGTTTATTTTCCTATAAAAACATCATTCCCTCTTCATCAAAAAGTCTAGAGAAGGTTTATAAGAATGATTGCTTATATTTTTCTCTTAATGATAAACGGTAACTCTAGAAAAAAAGTATTACAATAACATTTTAAATAAATACAGGCTAGCTAAGTGTAAAATAAACATTCTTGTAAAATATTTTTTAAAATCTGATAAATTTCAGTTTCCGTGTAATTGTTTGGAGGCTGAATACTTTGCTATAAATAGTTATAATTTTACAAGATTATTGTATCAAGTAATTTGGATGTTACAAAAACAGTGAATATTTACATTGATAACAAAAATATTTCTAAATGAAATAGCAAGTTTTTGAAAGATAATTGAAATGCATCTGAGTAAAAAATCCATTTCTCTCAATAAAGACAAAGTTCAAGGCTAAACAATTAAAAAAAAAAAAACAAACAAGAAAAGTAATCACACAAGGATGAAGAGATATGAGGAACAACTGCATAATACCTGCAACCTCTAAATGATCATAAATAAGAAATCAGCCTCCGATGAATCGTAAGATTATCATTAAAGTCATTGCTTTAAAGACAAAACTTTTTCTTCTATTTTACTTTTAGTACAGAGAACACAGAATTTGTGCTTCTAAGGCTCTGCTGACAGCCACAACTTAAGTTATCAACCTAAGTTATCAACTTAAGCTGCTCTCAGCAGCTATGCCTTTTAAAAAATAGTCATGGTATCTAGAGTCACATCTCTAAAATTCACAACTTTGGCTGGATATTAGGCATACCATGTGAGCATCCATTCAGCAAAACTGTTTTATGTCCAGCAAAAATTTAATATTCGCAAACCAAATTGCATGCCTGGCCATATACTCAGAAAGCAAAGTTTAGATGGTCACAAAGAAACTGAGTTAATTATTCTGTTTCTATACAAACATTCAAAACCAGACCCTTTCAATAACAGTTTGGGACGCTAGAAATAAAGGCAACATGCAGTAGTTTTGCAAGGAATGTGAAATGTAATAGTGGTAAACATATGCAGAAAAGCTAACAGCCACCCAGTGCTCAAATACTAAAAATGATTCATTACCGAACAATTAAAATGTTCAGAAGATGAAGCCAAAACGTTCTTTCTACAGAGGATGCCACTGGCTAAAGTTATAAGCGGTGGAAGAGCAAACATGCTTAGATATAGCGGCCAACTGCAAATGCATGTGATCAAACAAGTTTGTCTACTAAAATGGACGTACAAACTACAGTTAATGAATATGATGAAGTTTTTAATGGATTGGGATGCATTAAATCTATAATATATCACACTGCTATAGGCCTCAACATGCTCTCTGAAGTAGATGTGCCACATAAAACTCAATTAACTCTCAGAGACACAATACAAACTGAACTTCACCAGATGGCTCAATCATGTGGAGTTAATTCAGACACTACTGACTGGGTTAATAGTATGGTCACTGTACTAAAACAACAAGAAAAAGTTATGAGAACTTTAGAGATAAGAAAGACACAAATAAAGCAATCAACCTAAAGCAGTTCCCCAGAAGAGTAGGTGAAGAGGTCACATCTAGACTAGATGTGACTAGACATCAAAAATGCAAGAGAGCTTTTAGTTTGGGCTGTCAGCCAAGGAGCCTGGCAAGTCTAACTCTATAAAGAATTTGTTTCTTCAACTCTTTTCAGAAGAGGTCTGCAAGAATGAATATGTTTCACAATTCCATCAGCATCTGATTTTTAGGAGTATCTTGTCTCAGATTTTGAAGGGTGTGGACAGCATGGAATCAATTAATTACTACTGACCTGCTGGGAAGTGAAGAAGATCAGCTCCCACATCAGAATGTTTCATTTCCATAAAGGCGAAAAAACATTAGACTGAACAGAAACACGCTTCTTGTTCGGTCTGGAAGAATTTGGTTATGTAGAAGAAAATAGTGACAAAGGGCAAAGCTTAACCCTGTAAAAATGGATTTAAGTGTATAAATGGAATATCCCAGAGCAAGGGGGTCTGGCATACATTCATGGACTTAATTCTCATACTTGAAGACATTAATCCATAACTTCTTATGGTTAAGTGCTTCCTTCAAACAATACATCATAACAGTTAGTTGAACGGCAGAAGAAAAGCCTCTGGAATACAGAAGACATTATTCTGCAAGCACTGGAATATTTTGAGATTAAGCAAGGTCCACAATCCCAACTGTGTTGCGGACTATTTTAATATTTATTGACATGCACTTCTAACCTGATAAAACATAACAGAATGTTAACACTTCTTTTAGTTCAGAAATAGTCCCATGTCTAATGCCTAAGAAATCAGGATTATTTAAAAATAAAAAAAAATCCCACATACAAATGATTGTTTTCATAAATCCTGCTGTCCTTGCTGAAGCTTTATTTTATACTAACGCCTCTGTTTCGAAAGACAGGTGAATTATTTTACTTTTTCTATCCATCACTATCACTGCCATTTTAAAATATGCTTGACTGAGATTTGAAAGTTACATAGCTGGCAGGAATCTTCGCTGCTGTGAGTGTTGCCATCCCTTTAGCTGCCTTAGAAAAATGAGCCCAAGGTGAATCTGAAAATGGATTTCCTTAAAAACAATCTTTCCTTACAAGCAGCTCACCCATATTACTGAGTAGTACAACATAATCATAACATAACAGTCTCACCAGAAAAACCTTTCAAGCTTTCAGTGGCTTTAAGGCCATGTAGTTTGAAAAAGGAAAATTCGGAGATCAGCCTCAAATCCTGTTCCTTCTATATGACTGCACTCTTAGCAAAGCCCCTCCCTATTTCCTTTGTGATCTTTCATGATTTAATTGGAAACATCTTTAAAAGGCACTTTTTTCTTTTTTACTATAGTAGTATAACATCTGCATTTTCAGCAGTATGCTGTTTAATCACATTGGGTTATAAAGTGAAATTCTTAGTACTTAGTGTAATATCTTGTGGAACCCATGCATTTGGTCTTTTACTATTCCTGACTCATCATCTTATATTCTTTCATCAACATTTTAACAGCCACTCTTAAAAATGTAATTTGATGGATAATTCTCTAAACCTGTTTCAGTTTTGTTATTTCTTTAAAAAGTTGTGCCTCTGCACATGCTTTCTTTCTGTGATTACTGCACCTGAAACTAATTCCAAGCATGCAAACATACAGACTTAAACTCAAGTTGACAGAGCTGTACTAGTTTGTTCTGACTCCCAGGTAAGAAAATTTTGTTACTGTCAAAAATTTCACTTTTAGCTTTAATTGAAACATATTTATTTATTATATATTTAATGCATGGTATGCAGTACAGTTTGAGCTTAGATGTCTGAATTCTGTTTTAACCCTGTGTTTGGTCCCCACGTGCTTTACTGGATCTAGTACTCACTGTCTACAGTTAGTCCTCTGTTCCAATGTAATTGATAGTGACTCTGAAAATCAACTATCTGCAGCTATTTTACAGCAAGCTAACTAGGCAGAGCACTATTCACTTACTTAACTTCTTTCTAGTTAATTTGACAAAAATTAAACTCCATACAGTAAAGTGAGATATCTATGAATTTCAGGGAATTTTGGATCAAAGCTTCCCTGAGGATAGCACTTACTTAAAATGATACCTGATCTGGACAGCTCTGAAATGGAGATTTATGTTAAATGTTCACTTAAATTTTTTTCTGAATAACTCTTCTTTCCTGAATATCAGGGGTGAATAGTCACACTTATTTCAACTGGACTATCTAACATAAGCAAGTTACTCGTGAGAGGGTCTGTTCTTTTCCTCTCTAGCAATTCACAAATAGTTATCACAGAAACCAGGGGACTAGGCTGACTGTGGAAGCCCAAAAGATAGTTCCACTGCCATGTATTTCCTTTGACAGATTTCTGATAGTCTTTAAAGTACTGGGAAACAAGGAAATGCTAACTACTCCCTGGACTCTCTGAAACATGCCAATAAGGGGCGGGGGGGAGGGAAAGACAGGTAAAATAGAACTGGCATTGAATTATTGCAATGATCTA
>VYZM01007056.1:1030375-1049347 GCA_013398915.1 Dromas ardeola
GTCTTGTCAGAGATCTAGAAATACTGGGTTGGAATAAGTATGTTTATTTTATTTCTTAATAGACATTATCTTTAGAATATATGTTCTTTTGTATTTGTGAGTTGAATATATCAAATGTATTTGTTCTATTAATTTATCCTGTTCAGAAACCGGTTTTGCTTTAAAAACTCCGCTGCTTTGGTTTTAATTTAAAAAAAAAACACACAAAAAACCCAACAAACCTATATCAACTGAAGGTATATTTTCAGTCTCAAATAACTGAGCTGGAAGGTGAGATGCCACTACTAAGAAATCAATTCTTCTTTGACCTATAAACTGTTGGCACAGTAAACATATTAAATACAACTTTTATAGTTCTCTTTTTTTCTTCCTTCTTTTCCCTACTTTGTACAGCTTTTTTTGACTATTCCCATATGCTATGGTTGATCATCTTGTACCTTTATGCTTTCATAAATACAGTTCACACATTTTTTTAGAACTAGAATAATTATTTTTGAAGAACAGTTCTATCTTGCTCTCCAGAGCACAAAGATCTCCTTAGACAAAGGAATAACATAGTTAATCCACAGAAAGGTGAATCTATAAAAAAATTCTGTGAGTGGAGGGGAGAATTTGCAAGGCTGTAAATCCAGAACTTCAAAACAGCCAGCTCTTTGCGACACCCACAGCGAGAAACTCATATATATTTTTTGCTACCTAGATGGGCTCAAACAGAGATGAGGGCTATTGAATGAGGGCTTAGTCTCCAAAAACTCTGCAAGCAGACCATGATTGGGGGAGGAAGGGGGCATTTCCAAGGGGGAAAAACGTTGGTTACTGCACAAGGAGAGTATAAATTGTGTTACCTGGGTGGAGGCTCGGTGTACCCGAGAACACTCTTTCATGTATATGCTGTACTATAAATTGAGTAGCTGTGGAACAAGAAGTGACAGCTCAGGTCTTCTTCTGAGCGAAGAACTAGAAGTGAATCTTTTCACCCCAACTAAAATGGTTGGTTGAATACCGTGGGAAAGTGTGTCACATTAGCAAAGGATGTTTGATTTTGTTGAGGAATGAAATGTACACATAGCTGCGTCTGTGTGCCTTCTCATTAGTGTCTTGAATGAGTGCAAACAGGTTATATTGTTCACAGTCCCATATAGTCTCAGATAAGCTTGTGCAACAAATTTAATTTCATCCTCCTACAGAGGAAGACAAGGTTGTTCTCCTCATACCTCTTATAGAAACCTGAAGGAAGACACAATTGGGATCAAGTACTTAAGGTCCATGTGGAAATTTTTCAGAAATCTGCAAAGCTTCCTGTTTTGCAGACTGTTACTTGAAGGGCTTTAACTGCCATCAGCTGGCAAGTTCTCTGATACTGAGTCTTTTATTCCTCCAGCAGAGAGCCTGGAATGGACTAATTTCTGTCCTTTCCTCTAGAACCTCCAGGAGACCTCTATGGGGTTGAAGAAGGTAGTTGCAGGGAGGCATTAAGGAAAGTGTCTTTAATGATGTGCAATTAATCTCACAATGCCTTTTTTAAGGGGTTACAATGAATGATTGTGTAGGATGTTGTAGAGTTTTGAATGAGAATATACTTTCTAGTTGCAGTAAAATGAAAGTTAAAAAGTCTACATTTGTGGTCTTCAACAAGACCAATCTACTTTTACCTTAGTCTTGGATGGATGGTAAGTTAACTTTAACAAGCGTTTATTTTGCTAAATGAGATAAAGAAGCCTTGGGTTTAAGAATAGTTTTGAGTTTTCTCACCTGATTTGTATATAAATAAATAACATGGGACTAACATTAAGTAGGAATCTGCTTTGAAGGCGCACTTTTATTTCAAGATTTAAAACATCATTGTTAAATCATCTGTAGTTTTTTCAGTGATTTCCATTACTAAGTATGTAGTTGTGCCAGCTGATGACATACTCTATTCAAATTTCTCACTCAGGTCTGAGCATATTAGTTAAAATTTCCTAAACACATGCAAAATAAATTTGAATCATGCCTACTCTCCCGAAATGAAAAAAACCACAACCCCAGACCCTTAAAAGCCCGCACCAGCAAAACAGACGCTGTCATAAAATAAATATACTTTAAAGATACAAATTTATAAAATGTAATATATTTATAATTGGATATATAAATATAGTATATAGCTAAATATACTAAAAATACACTTTCAAAATACAATTTACTAGCTTATCTCATAACTGGTATTTCTTCTTACTTGCTGTACATAGGAAACATCCAGCGGTTTATTATTAAAAAGCACGTCAGTGTTTTATCAGAGAGCATTCTTCTAGGGCAGAATTTGACGTGGTTTCTAGACAAAGATGGTCTTCACGTAGACACACAGCTTATGCTGTGCTTTTGTCCGGTGTAGCCATGTAATTCAGTAAATGTACACTTCTTGACTTATGTTACAGATAAAGTCTCTATGTGATTGGGTTTTTTTGGTTGGGGAAGTCAATCGCTAATCAAAGGGCTAGGCTGTACATAGATGGTCATATCTGGTTTACTATGAGTTGGAAGGAAAATAACCTAGAGAGGCGATTTGAAGTACATTAGTAAGTTACACCACCTATTTTAGTGTGCTTTTAACTATATAATGAACTACAAGGCCTCTTAACCTAGAGTGATTTTGAGTTGCAAGTGATTTGTATTCGCGTGTTAGTTAAAAACATCCTGCTATGGTCTTTCAGTGCAAAACTAAGTCTGTATTTAGTACTGGCAGTAAGGATCAATCACTGCTCGCACCTTGAGAAGCTTTCAGCTTTATTTATCTCTTTGAAAAGAACTGGCTTGTTGTGGACCCCAGAGTTACTTTTTCCTAGTGAGTTTTGGGTCATGCTGGAAGCTGACTGCATCCAAATCCAACAGACAAACTGAAGGATATTTTGTTTGAAAGAGAAAGCAATAGGCTGTGGTTCCTTTACCTCTGAAGTGAGTTAAGAAGCTCACGGATATGGCATAAATTTAGTGTGTTCTAGTGGCTTTTATCTAAGGAATATGTGAAGTTTCTCAGAAACAAATTGAAGACATTTTCTGCAATGATCTTCCCTCCTAAACTACTGAAAGTACAAGCAGTAATGAAGACTGCAAATGGGCAGGCTGCTGTGATTAGGTATAATCACTTTCTCTGTGAAACAGAAAAGGATTCTTTGACCTAATTTAGGTGTGGGGTAGGGAGAATATGCTTTCATATTCAAATGCTTGTCCACAAAAGTCACAGTTGAACAGGTTATAAAATTGTACCAAATTTCCAACACTGAAGTGCTGTCCTAACGGCTGAGGAGTTCAGAGGAGGATACTGCTGTCATTCAAAAACACCAGCGAAAACCTAATCAGCTGAGGTGGGGGAAAATACACGTGTAGTAGTATTAAGCTATAGGAAAAGCTCTTCTAATACCGTCTTATAATCTTGCCAGTTGATTCAGTGACAATGTCTTGGGAAGGTAAATTATCAACTATAAAACATTTGTAGGACTCATCACCCTCACATGGATTCATAAAGGTTGCCAGTATGTCTTAACTCCATGGTGTGAGTTATGAACCCACTTGTCTCAAGTCTCAATGCATTTCTGCTTGATACTTGCCAAGTTTTTTCATAGAAAGTATCTTCTCCTCTTGCCTTCTCCATTTCCAAGGGAATCCTGCCTTGTCGTGTGCTCCAGTGAAATAGCATTTGCATGTTATGCTGAATTACAGTATGTCAGAGATTTAACTCAGGCTTTCCATCTTTATGGTCATTCCATTTTTTTCTATGTGGTAAAATGATGGAGCCTACAGACAAATAAAAGTTTATGTAACTAAAATATTACCTATGTAAACAATTTCTTATTGTTTATTATTGTATATTATACAATCACATGAGGAAGTTCATACAACTTTTACAGCATTGAGCAACTTTTCCCAGTCCTACAGAACTGATCCTTTAATCTCTTCTTATCCAAAGATCGGTAAAGTGATGTTACCAAACAGGTAGTCACAAAACTACTGGGTTCCTTTTTTCTATCCTAAATGGAAAATTGAATCCTCCTTCGATCCCTGGAAGCAGTTTATTGGTTTTGCATTCTGTTGAGAAGAAGGAAGGCTAGCAATGAATTTTCAATCTGGGCATTCTTCAACCCTGTATGCCCCTGTCTGAGGAGGTTTTTATTCCTTGGTGTTACCGTTCGTGAAAAAGTTTGAAAAGGAAGAGAATCCTTTACTAGAAAACCTCTGAAGTACATGATTTGTAATGAATAATACTTAAAAGGTGTTGTGTTGCTTAGCCTGAATACTTGTCTTCTACTAGGGACTAGTTGTTAAAGTCAAAATTGAATAAAAGTCATAAGAGTTTCCAGATTGGTCTGTGTTGTAGTGGAGGTTCATATAGTGGTGATGATCTACATTTTTTTACAGGTTTTTTTCCTGTTATCTCCAAGCTCAGTGAAAATCACATTTTTAACTGGTATCATATAAATTCTAAAACTAAGAATATATTAAAAATTGAATAATGGACAGAACTTGAAAATCGTTTTATGACGTATTCCTCTGTACATAACTAAACTGGTGGTGATTATTCATGCTCTTAGCACTTTTTCCAAATGCTTACATATTTTGTCTAAAGTGTCTAATTTACACTGTCAATAATACTGAAGTGAAGGTTCTTTACAAATATGATTGAGCATAATCATATTATCACTATATTTTTAATATAATGGTGTGCATATATGTGTATTTTAAATACATAAATAGGCACACACATGTATATATGTTTATTTTAGAGGCCGTCAGGTTGTTAAACTAATTGTAAAAGTACTGAACCCCTAGGCACTTCAGAAATAAAATTTAAGATATGTATGTCTATTGCTATCTAAGAAATTAACATATTTTTTAAATCTTCTTCCCTCCCACCCAATATAGAGTGAGGAACTGCAAAAATGTTTGATTTTAAACTAAAATAATCCATACCTTTGTGGCATCTGAGGAGTGAAGTGGTCCAAACAAGATAACTGTCAGAACAGATAATTTTAAATCCCAAATACTTTGGCAGCATACCTCTAATTTTTCCGTTCTTTTTTGCTCTGTAACCTCACAGTGTGTTGCTGCAGGCAGCAGTTGTGCTTTGTTTTGGACACTGCTATATATTTTATTGCAGTAACCATTCTGGGCCTTACCTGCTGGTTTAGGATTTCCCCACCCCAGGCAAGAGCAGCTGGAGGGGTGGCGTATAGGTAGTTTCTTATCTTTGTAAAACTCCGTGGTATAATTTTGAGGTAAATTTGGAACAAAGCGGGAGTAATGAAGCTTTTTTCAGCTAGAGGAAGAATGCTCTAATTCTTTTTAAATAAATGGAGTGGTACTGACTACAGTTGAATTACACTTTTATCAAGACTTGTATTTCTTTCAACTGTTGTAGAGAAAAGGAGAGACAAAATACATGTAGGAATCTGTAGGATTATTTAATTTTATTGCATTAAAGCTAATCAGCATTAAACATGACATAGTATATCTCTCTCCCTACTCACTACCTCTACTGCTTTTTCCATCTGTATTTTTCAGTTTGCTCATGTTGAGGCTATGCCATTTATGCAGATCACTTTTTCTTCTTTTCACTTCCTTCCTAGGAACGTGCACCCCCTTTGGTGTGTGTCTGCTTTTTCTTGTACAGGCTTCTACAACTCCCTTGCTCATTCTCCTTGAAAAAGAACGATTTTTCCCAGCATTCTGGTTCAAATGACTGGGCTACTTTGTAATGGTTTAAGAAAAAAAATGTTACTTAGGTCAGCAAGCAGATGCTTTCTTTGGACTCTGGTAGGCCTTCCCATCAGTCTAGGTGGTAAGTTGTACAATGATCTTGGACTGCTTTTTATCTTTACACAAGAACGACATAGTAAAAATGCCAAAATATCCACATTCCCAGTTCACTGGTAAATATCTGGAGAAGTCTGAACCTTTTTGACAGTTGTTGAAGCTACTCAGCAGAACGTGTTTCTAGAGAACAATATATTTTATAACTGCATTCATCTTCGTTGTTGGGGGAAGCACGAATCGGTGACATCTTAAGCAAAGAGTCAGTGATTATGTCAGAAGCTTTAAAACTTATTTACATTTAGTATGTACTTGCTACTTGCTTGGGTGCATGCATACTGCGTAAAACTGTCAGGAAACGAAGGCAAATCATCATAAATAACTCATTTTGTGCCTGTTTGGGTACTGTTTTCTGCAGAAAATCAATTTCAGAATATGAACCAATATCCACTGAATTTTCCACAATAGTAGTATTGATAACAGAAGAGAACTTCATTGAAGAGAAAAGCAAATCAAGAGCATAAAAGTCTCATACAGTAAGAAACTGCAGAAATGGATCAAAGATTTGACAGGAAGTTTAATGTGTACATAAGTAGAGGCTGACAGGAACATGCTGTGTGTGTCAAAGGTTCTGGTGATGGAAAACTGAAACACAGTGCTCACTGACCACAGCGTGAGCCCTGACACACATGGTAAATAACCCAAAGATATATGACTGCATTAAGCAGTAGACCGGTGTATTAACAGCAGTAAATCTAGAACAGCAGCAATGGCTGGAATATAGAACTTCCTCTGATTAATATTTGTAACAGACTAATAAGAGTATTGCAGACATTTCAAACTGGACTTCTTACAATGCTGTTAGAGTTTTCTGTTCTCTTTCAGAGTCGTGCATGTGGATACTGGTCTTGCCACAATCAAGCTAAAAGCTGAAGACTCTTGTGGTCGACAGCATCTCATCACTCTGAAATTAAATGCAAAGGTGAATTTATGTGGGAGAGAATGTTTTAAGGCTTCCTTGAAATACATGGATTTTTGTTAATTTGTGAGGATTTTAGAGAGTTGGTTTGTTTTTTAGTATGTCTGTTCTGCAAGATAATGGGTGGGGAGTTTTTTTTGAGAAATTATTTTATATGAAGTAGAGTTTTCAGTCTTTAACTTAATTTGAAATTAATAGTGCATTATGGTTATCTAAGAATCTTTCCATATGAAATTGTGCATCACATGGAAAACGTTATATGATATTGCAATGATTCTACTGGATTACAGACAAAGCCACTTGGGAGACTTTCTTTCATCATCACTCCATCCAGAGACTATGCATGTAACAAGAAGTAGAGGATGTTGGGTTGCTTCTGTAGCAAGCCTTACTGTTAAAGCTATAGATATAAAGATTTACGAAAAACTGACTACAGAAGCGAGTTCCTACTTTAAAAAAAAAAAAAAAAAAAAAGTATCTTTTTATTTTAAAAAATTGGCTGATTTGGACAGTGCTTGCAATGCAAATCCATGGCATGTGGAGAAGCAGAAAAGTTTTATTTTATTTTTTATTCTTCCTAGTACTTAGAACTGAATTCAAATTGCAGTGCTTCTTCATAGAATTTCTCATTTCAAGGCATAAATCTCTCATCAGAAACTATGAATATCCAGGCTGTATGGTAACAGTTCTATGGTAATAGCTGTTGTCTTCAGAAAATCAGTCTAGAGGAAAAAGCGGATCCAGAAGTGTCTGAATGTTGTTGTTTGGGACTATCCTTGCACCATCATCTGGAGTAACAATCTTGGAGAGATGAGGAGTGAGCATGATATTGTAAGATTAAATTTCACCTTCACAGGCATCCTACATTCCTTTAAATACCGGCAGTTTTTGAGTTTTACGTAAGACAAGCTAATTTTAGTTTAGAGGGGAAAAAGGAGCCTGTGGAAAAAGTACTGTTTGGGAATTGAGGTTGCTAAAGTGGATTTTGGAAAAGGAGTAAAGCTATCCTACACACACAGAGTAAAGAATGCATAATTAATTTGCTAGTCAGTCCATTATTAAATACATTGATGGGAAAATATATCAGGAAATACAATTATGGTCTATTTAACGTGTGAGGAGAGTAACCAGACTGTGTTGTCATTGTTCATAAGGGAGCTGCTATCCCATGCTTAGGCTGCACTTAATTTCTAGTGTCATACTGTTGCCCTTGAGTTTGTTCTTGATTTTATGGTGACTGAAGTATTTTGACTATATGGAAGTATAAAAGTGCAGAAAAAAAATACAGTGCAATACCCATTATTACCAAGCAGCTGCCGTGGTCAAACATTGTTAGACTTATGCATTGGCTGGTTCTGTTCAGCCTTAACTTACCGCTGTACCATAAGGGGAATCGAGATTACCGCTTTCTGTTCTTATGAAAACTTGTGTGTTTTCTTTATAGTAATAAAATATCCAAAGGTGAGGCTCCTAGTAGCAGAAGAAAGCACTGTCTAACAACTAACGATCTAGTGTAATGAAGAGACTAGATTATCCAATTTGTCTGTTGTAACAATTAATCATCAAATTTTTTTTTTCAATTTTTTTTACCAAGTGATTGTTATGATGAAGGATCGATTGCTTGTCCTTTTTAAACCATGTCTGGCGTGTAAATTTGCCAGAAGAGAAAAATTATATGTGAAGCGTGGTTTGGTGACACGGGGATTTGATTTTCCTTCATATACATATCTAATACATTTGAAAAGACTTTGATAAAGTATTTTTTGAAGGGATTTCTCTTGATAACCTGCTTTAATAAAAGTATGCTTATTTTTATTATGTTGTTTCTTTGATTAAGGTTAGTATGTGAGCTAAACCCTCCTCCCCAGTATATATTGCTGGCTCTTGTCTGTATTCTGGCAGATTGGTTTTTTCAGCCTTGGTCCTCATGGATGCCGTACAGTGAAACGAGTTTATGAGCCTGCAAGCAACGTTTTCAGGAAGAAAGTCTTTGAAAAGTGATTTAGTAAATTCTTTTTCATGAAGTTACCATGTGTATTCAGATAATCCCCTATTTTGTAGAGCTTTGTAGAGTGGGGTTGATGGTTGGACTCGATGATCCCAAGTGCCTTTTCCAACCTAAATGATTCTATGATTCTGTTCCTTTGTCATTGTTCTTAATGGTTTGGATGTGTTTTGAGGACTTTTCCTTAAAGCGTTGTCAAGTATTTCCACCAGTTACCCTTGTCTGAATGTGCTTTGCGGTAGGAACTGTCCTTTCAAAACACTTGCTCTCCATAAACTGCGTTTGTAAAGTGTCCAGGAAACTTGGGCCCATCGGTTTAAACCTGGAAGAGCTGAGAACGGTCATATCATAGTTGGGTATCTTAGCCGATTGATGTCCTATGCAACTTTGACTTTTGTAAATTATTAGACTTAAACCTCGTAAAAGGATATATTGATTAATGCTCTGATTACATTTTGTGAAGCAGTTTTCCGATTTATTTGGTTGACAATGCCTGGTCCAGAAAACAAAGCATGCATCTTTGCAAGTATAAAAACAAATACGTTGGGCTTTATTTATCAGATTTCATTTTGTATTGCATGAGAAATGCGTTGGGTGCTTGCCATTTCAGATCCCAAGAATTCAATTGGGCCACTGCAAGAATTTGCGGGCCATGTGTTAATCAAGATGCTTTGGTAATTATCTGAATGATTTGGCAAGGGTTACGAAAATATTTTTTTCTACATAAAGTTAGATGCATGCTCAAAAAATAATATAAATATTTTGTTTAATGGTTGCTTAAATTTTTCTAAAGAATAGGACAATTTCAGACATATAAATTCAAATGTAACTGTAATAACATATGATGTCACTGATGTACTCTAGTATAGTATTTTAAAATACTATCTCCTGGGAAATCACTTGCTTTATTTTACATAGCATTTTACTCTGCGAGGGCTAAAAGCATTATGTACATATGTACGGAATCATTGTTGCATAGTTCTTGGCAATAATCTGGTGCACAGTATGATATCGTGCTCTTAAAGGAAACTTGACAAAAAATGCAGGGGAAAAGTGCTGTAGGTTTTTTTTTGGTTTGGGTTTGTTTCCAAGTAATATAAAGTTAGTAGAATCTGTTTGCAAGCACTCGTTCAAAGGCACCCCACAAAAGACTGCATAAAACGAATTTACTTACCAAGAAAGTAAACACATAATTGTCTAATGCTGCTGGGATTTAAACGAGGTAGTCCTAAAACAAATCCTACGGAAAAATTGTTCTTAGTTTGTTCTAGGCATACTTTCATACATTGAAAACAAGTATATTTCTATGCAGGCATAGTATTTCATGAAAAATAATACCTACAATACAAACCCACTAAGACTACAACGCCTGCCGTAACCGTACAGGCCAGGGAACTGCACCAGCTACTGTGGAGATAGAAACAGCTGGAACTTGTAACCCCCTCCTCTCCCAGTGAGCGGTTTCGCTTCTCGCTCCGTCACTGTTACTTAACTTGGCTGACACCAACTTGATAAAATGGTAAAACACAAGATACTCAAGTTGTAGGAGTTCTCTTCAGAAAGCGGATACCTTAACAGAAGCCACAAGTGAAGGCAAATTAAAAAGCAAGTTTAAACAAATTTTTGTGAAATCCATAAATCCACTAGATTATTATTAGAATCAAAGCAATGGAGAATGGATGCTGTAGGGAAGCTATGTCTCTCTTTTGCTCTTTGCCATAGAGAACAATTTGAAAGTAATTACTGTAGCATTATATTTTACATAAAATAAAGACACGTTTAAAAAATTCTGATAAATTAATTGCCAGCTGTCTGGTAAATAAGGACAATGTCTGTGTCCAGAGGTTTACTTTGCATGGAAAGCGGTTACGGGAAGCAGCACAGCTAAACTTCACCTCCTTGTCTTAACTCTCTTTAATTCTGTGAGGAAGCTGGGACTTTTTTTCATAAAACAGGATTCTCTCTAACGTTTTCCCATGTTGGCAGTTTATGCAATACTAATACAATTTCTATAAAACTGCTGTGTGCATCATTGGTAGAATTTGAAAGGTTGCACAGGACTAAAGGAGGCAACTTCTTGGGTGAATAAAATTTTGGATAGGTGCTCTTAGAAAGGACAACATTTATTTGTAATTAGACGTTTCTTTCCTTTGCTACTTTTATTTTTCAGAAAATACCATTTTTTCCCACAGAATTCGTATTGGATGCTGGACAGCAATAGATTTACTAGGGTAATGAATAGTGGTTATTTCTGGAGTTAGCAAACCTTTTATAGCTTCAGTTTTCATAATATAGCTTTTTTTTTTTTTTCCTTCTGATACCTTTTAATTTAGGGTGGGGAGTTGTTTTAATTCTGTGTGTGTTCATTTGGGTACTTTCATTCATCTCTTTCTAAATAGTTATATACATGCTCTTGATTATTTCAGTTTCAAAACAAAAAATGTTGCCAATCAGAGCAAATATTCCAGTTTAAATGAAAATTAGTTCTTGAACTCATGTAAGGGTTGGGTTTTTTTGGTTTTTTTTTCATTTTCCTATCCAGTACAGGTAATTGAGATTTTTTTTTTTTTTTTTAAATATTTGATCTTTTCTGTCTTCAGTTCTTTTTTAATGTGTCTTTGTGAACACTGCACACAGAAAACTGATTCTCTTGCCCTTAGTAAAAGCTGATATATAAAAACTGTTTACATGTAGATTTCTTCTTTAAATGATAATTAACATTCATAACTATTTCTGAAAATGATTTACATACTGTTTCCTCTAAGAGCCAAGTTCTCAAGATGCTTGAAGTGTTCATATTTCGTTATCAAATTTGGCAGCTGAGTATCAGTCTGATTTTAAATCACTTTAAAAGAAAAACTGTGTTTTCTTTCCCTCCCTCAGTATCCAACAGAACCACCGGACTGCCTTGTGGATTTTCCTGTTCAGTTTGCGGTTTCTTGGATGCCACAGGTAAACTGCCGGACTCTGCAGCTTTTTTTAATAACGGAGATACATATGCAATATGTAGGTAGTGATGAGGGGCTGGATTTTTTTAACTCCAGCTTTTTTCCCTGTGTGCATTTAACTTTTACGCATGCTTACGTAAACGTAATAATGCTGAACTCCATATTCCTCATGATAGTGTTTTAAGTATTGGCCTTGCCATATAAATACACCTTGCATGTTGTATGCTTTGCGCTCACACTGGCTGGTTTTTTCTTAAGCTGTTCTTACGTCTGTAGTCTCTTTAGGAGAGAGATTAGGAAAAAGCATGCGTGAGAAACAATGTCTTACAGAAAAGAAGCACCCTCTGAAGCTGACAGACATTGAAAAAAGGCGGTCTCCCAGTTTGATATCCTATATAGTTTGCAAAACATAACAAAACTTTTTCAGCTACAATCAAAAGAACAACAGGAAAATACTTGAGAGAGTTCTGATTTCATAATTTAACTGATACTGTTAACATAAAGAACCAAGAGCCATTGTCTTTTTGAAGTCTCTCTTGCATTATTTCGTGTGTCTTTTTCCTTAATAGAGCATGTGTACTTGATTAAATGGATTTAAATGTGACCACTTAGATGTAAGTTAATTTGAATTATCTCTAGAAAATAGTTGATGTTTAATTTCATTTAATTCAGGGAAAATAGATTTTACATAAATGATGGCATTTCATAATTTTAACTCTCGCGAGGTTTTCTGCCCATCAATAAAGCCTGTCTTATGGTACTAAATTTACATAGGGACCATGGCTGAAAGGTTGCACCAGAATGATTTTTGAGACGGGCGTATAATTTTGCCTGCAAAGCTGACAGTTTTGTGTGTCACCTCAGATCCTCCAATATGAGTGCTTGAGGAAATACCTGCAAGAATGGGCCATTGCAAATGAAAAACGTATTTCGTTTCTTGTGTATTTTTAGGCTTTGATTCGCCGGTATGGTTTGGAACAATTTAAACAGATATTGTTTTTCCGTTAAATTATACTGTACTCCATATACTACAGGCAGGATTTCAAGTACTGTTTCTAACCCCGAACTTTATACAGACTTTTAATAGTATTTTATTAATTTTACAGCCTTGCAAAATACATTGCCTCAAATTAACAACATTTCAAACATCCTTGGCAGTCATTGCTTCTCTGTGTTTACTGTTAGTAATTTTAAAGCTACTAGCTGGACTTATGTTTTAATAAAATGTTCTTGAAAAACATGATATGAAGCAGCCGCCTTTGACGAGTTAAAGATGGGAGTGAATATATAAATACTGACACTACAAGCAAGCAAAAATCTAATGTTAAAAATATGACATTCTAATGCTTGAGATCTTAAAATCATTTTCCAGTTCGAATGACCTGTGGACTATTTGGAAACAGGAACAACAGATGTTTGTACGTAACTGAAGACCCTGTTTTGAAATCATGAGATACTAGTTCCAGCTGCAGACGGCCTGCTATAATACTGAACCAAATACCGGCAACCTGGGCCTTGTGCTGGTAGAAATGCTTTACTTGTACGGCCTTTTTTTGAAACTTGACCTTATCTGCGTGGCTGACATGAACCTAACACTTCTGGAAAAAAAAACTGTGTGCAGTGATTGTGTAAATGGTACTTATTTTCAAAATGCATGGAAATCATTGCAATGAGCAGTCTTCACGCCATGGTAAAATAAGGGTTAAGCTTAGCTGATGCTGAAACAGCATCGGTAGCAGAATTCAGCAGGTCCTCAAGTAGTTTAAAATTTTGGTTCCTAAAAGGGATAAAGAACGTGCTATACCTATTTTCTAGCAAAATAACGTGAAGTTTTGATACTGATAGGTCTTAATTTTAATATTTGTTGGTCGTCTTTAATGTAAAAACTGACAAAGCTTCACTAAAATTATACAATTGCGCTATTAGAATAGAAAATCCTATGAAAGAAAATATAAGAAGATTTCAGGTAATTTATTTTTTCCCACCCCGGTGCATGTGATGTTGCCTGTTTCAGGTTCTTTTCAGTGCTCGTGGACTTTAAACTTGAGGGGTTGTTGGGTGGCTGGGTTTTTTCCTCTTTCTTTTTTTTCTTTTTCTTTTTTTTTTTTATCTCCGTATAATAATAGACATGGCTTTATGGCATCCATATTAAAAATGGGTAATTTTCCTTATGGTCCCTGTCTTCCTGCTGGGTTGATAATGTTTTGATGTATTTTTCTTTTGCTCTGATGAGAGGTCTGCTGCTGCTGCTCTGACATATTCATTTGGATGAATAATTATAACTTGCACAATGTCAAGCTGAAGATGGTAGGGTTTTGTGCGTCATGACAAGCCTAGTAGCCAGTGCAGGTGTCTCACAGCATGATCAGCAACAGCCAGTGTATTCTGGCGCAGAGGAGACATTTTAGAGTGGTAAGAAATCAGCACCAAGGGCAATGCTGCTGCTGCTACTGTTACAAGTGCCAAATAAACGCAGAGTGCTTCTCAATGACAAGTGCAAGAACATCTACTTATTTCAGTTATATTCTTTTTCTAAATAACCAGATAAACGTGCTGTCTCCACATTTCAGCAGACGCTGTAAGCAGGGTTCTGCGGTTTCGGTGCATCTATATTCTGCTGCCCTCACATCAGGGTATTGTTCCTAGACTGACCACTGCCCACCTGGTTGGCTACATGAAGGTCGGGAGAGTGGAAATTAATGACTAATGAGGTCATGCAGCCAGCCAGCAATGAAACGGTAATACAAGATTCAGAAGGTACAGTGCTGTGAATGAAATTATTCTTCAGTTATTTTGATGAAAACACAATAAAAGGCATCATACTTGTGCTTTTTCTTAGCAAAGGAGCTTCACAGACACCAGCTTTGTATGCGTCTATAAATACAAAACCCAGAGACGGTTGACAAGACACTTCGTAAAGATTTCAGAGCGTTGGGTCTCAGTTTGATTTGTGCCAAGGATGGGGCCAGGGCAGGGGGGCGGAAATTGTTCAACTGTGGTTTGTGAGAAATAAACAGTTTCCAAACAAATCTAAAGAATCAAAAATTATTTAGGTGATGCAGCTGATCCCTTTTCCATCCAACAACTGTTCGCTTTATTAAGTTGTATCCTGTCTATGAATTCATAAAGGGCCAGCAAGTAACCACATCTATAGTTTAGGCTATTTACCTTTTCCATTAGGAGGCTTTGCAGTTGTTTTAATTCTGGATAAGCAAATTTTGTGCCAGGAAGAATTTTAGCAAAAAAATCTCAGAAAAAAGATCGTATCTCAATCTTTTTTTAAAAAATAACTTTTAATAATATGTGCTGTATTTACCTTGATTAGAACATTCTTACTATCATTTAATTAATGTTTAGTTTATCCAGGATTTGGAGCGGGGGTTTGACATATATACATACAGCACTTCTTAAAACTAACTGAAAGGCTTCCTGGATTTTTATGGTAGGCACGGACTCAAGGCTTTCTCTTCCTGTGGCTCTAGAAATAAGAACCAAGAGCAGAGTGACTTTTTTTTCCAGTTCCTTCTTATTCCTTTAATTGAAGGAAACAGCGTATGGGCAACAGGGGTAAACTGGGGAAAGTGTTTGAATTGGAATAAAGTAAACAAAGAAGGAAAGAATTGGCAGGAGGAGCTACCGGTGATGAGATGGAGATGGGAGTGCACAAATGGAAACACAAGTGTAGTGAAACTCCAGGGACTCTTTCTTGGTAGAAGAGAAGGTACGTTCCCCTCGGAAACGGACGGGTCCGGAATATTTGATGGAGTAACCAGTTTGGCTTTGCTAGTGATGATACCCTGAACGATGAATGTCTTATTTTCCAAAGAATATTTGACATAGTTCGTGCAAATTCTAATGCATTGGTACAAAGGTTATTAACAACTGTCTTGGTGTAGTGTAGACAAAAAAGCGCATGATCGCACTCTGAAAGAGTATCGGGCAATGACCAAAAATGAGTTGGTTAATCAAATAAAAAGGAATATTAGAGTTTTCACGGCTTGCATGACAAGCATGTGATGTATTTAAATAGCTATAGATGCGTTTATGTATAGAGCAGGAGGCAGCTGGCGACATCAATGAAGCATGCAAATAAGATCAAATGAACAGTGCACTAAAAAAAAGATTTAACTACCTTTTTAAGGAACATCATTGAAAAATTACAATTAGTATTAAAATTAATTGGATTTTAAAACTTATCTGTGGGTTATAATCCCTTGATGTTTCTTTTTTCTAGTGAAACCCTTTGAATTCCCGGAAGATAAAGATAAAAATGATTATTAGAGGATTTATCTGTATGCGATATAGAAAAATGTAAAAAATCAAAATGGAAAGCAACTGTTGCAAGTACCAGAAAATTATGCTATTAATTTAAGTGTCATCAGAGCACAAAAGATCACATTTCAGGACTGTGTGAAAATTATTAAAATACTGGAAATAATAGTACTTAAGATGAAGATATTATACTCTAAGATGTGGTTAAGTGACTGACACTATTATATCACTTCAGGTATTATAAAAGTAACAAAATGCTTTTAAAGATAATAAGCGTTACGTTTGGAGATTGGCAGTATTCACACTTTTCTGCTTAAGTGCTTTCCTACCTTAATATAATTTAATAACAGCAGGAAAAAATGCAGCATTTTCTTTCTAAGCTGCACTGTTTCTTTCTAAAATATGTGTGCGTAAAATATAAAAACTTATTACATATAAATATCTTTCTTCATCTGAGAATGTTCATATAATTTGCTTCTTTTTGTCCAGGCGAGAAAGGAAGAACGTAATTATTAAAGATTAAAGGAAACCATTCCATGTCTTATATTAAAAAAAAAAAAAAAAAGGGGGGGGGAGAAAGAATAGAGATGCCACAGAAAAATACCTCTCTACGAACCAAACATTTAATTTGCTTTTTCTTTTGGACCCCAAGAACTTGTCCCCAGGCCGAAACACATCTGAAATCTGGCCCTTGTTACATCTTTTTTGTTTTTCGAACTGTACTTTACCATCTCTTCGTGCCAACTGCAGAAGCCTTGTCGGTCTCTCCTGTCCTTCCTGCTTTGTACTCGTACCTTTAATTGCTCAGTTGTGTTCTGTGTAAATGATTTCAAAATACCCTTTGGTGCTCCCAAATGGTTCCTTTTTTTTCTACTCTTGAGTTTCCTGCTACCAAACAATTTGAGGAAAGGGGTTCCCTGGGAAGAGTCTGTCCCCAAACACCGCCTCCCCCCGGCCTTGCTCTCCCTTCATGGCCGCCTCTGGCGAGTTTCTGGACACCTTCCCTTTTGTGCGGCGGCAGCTTCATCTCCCCAAGCCACCTTCTCACGGCTCCTCCCTCTCCCCCTCCTCTCCTCATCACACTTCCCGCTTCCTCCACTGGTTCCCTCTGACCTCCGGCTCAAAACCCGTCTGGGGCACTGCTCCAAACGGAACTCGCCTCTCTCCCCTCCTGCGTTCTTCACCTCCTTTCCGTTCCCTAAATGCAGCTTGGTGTTTGGTGCCCGCTGGAAAGCTGTTAACTTGCCTGCTGAGTGTTTGCTCTACTCAAAGAAGTCTTTCCCTGGAGAAATAGCTACTTCTTTTGTGCTCACCGATGAGTTTAAAAAAAACATCTTTCGCATTGCTGTTCTGTATATTGTCCTGTATAATGAAAGATTTTTCTGATTCCGTCTAATCCACTCTCAAATATTGAAATCCCTTGAGTGTAATCCTCTGATTATTAGACGGTTTCTCCTTCTCTTACCGTATTTACACGGCTTGAAATCTAATGTTAAGTACCTGTTTTTATAGTGCTTAATGTTGAGATAATTATGACATTGTTAGGCTATATTTCTTAGAGCCTTTAAAAAAATAAATAAGGTACTTCAGTTTTGTGGGTATTTCGGTGTATTTATATTTGGTACCGCCGCTGTGTTGCTCAGCTGAAGTAGAGACAAAATCTCACAGTGTTAGAAGTTTAATAGTAGATAACGATGATTTTTACCTTAATTTTACAGTAGTTTGTTACCAGTTGCAATGCAAATTAATAGTTGTTACCAGTTGTCAGAGTAATAAAGCACCATCAAATCCAGGTATGAGGCATGTATATCACACCATGTTCAGGATCAGAGAATTTACCAGGATCATAACAATACCAGGATCAGAGAATTTACGTCGCACGCGGGATACAGCTAGTCTTTCTTTGTCTTGCTTCAACGAAAAAAATGTGAAGTTCAACAGTTTATGCTACTAGATTTTAACACTTCTTAAATTAACTACAGTTTGTCTTTAAATACTCTATGTGGCTGTAGGTGGAAACTATATAAAACTTGTTTACATTTCTTCTTTTCTTAGAACTCCTTAGTAGACATTTATAATCAGTTCCTGGCGGCATTAGAATCGCTGAAAGAATTCTGGGATGCCATGGATGAAATCGACGGGAAGACGTGGGTGCTTGAGCCAGAAAACCCCGCACGGGCGGCTACAAGGAGAAGAATTGCAGTAGGTACGGAAGGTTTGAAGGGGATACAGCGGGTTGGAGAAGTGAAACTCAGGTGCTCTTTTGCTTTGCTTGTCTAGTTAGGAAATTAATTACAACTTTATGGTGTTACATAAAATGAAAGTTTCTGCAGGAAAATACTGTGTATTTGTAAATTACGAATATGGAACTGTCAAAAACTGAGGACTTGCATGGTAATTCTAGAAAAATCAGTATTTGTAAAAAATCAGCTTAGATGAAGCCCTGATCTCATTCACAAATTCCCTTTTTTTAACAGGCTATTACTTTCGATTGATCCTGTCCGGGAAGAGTGAAGGGAATATTAGAGTGCAGTCAAAAGGGAAAAAAGGGGGTTAAAACAGGAAGGTGGAAAGGACAAAGACAGAAGAGAAGAGAGGAAGTGAGGCTTACAGTGTTAACCCTCTGAAAAAGTAACTTAATTCATATGCTGATGTCTGGCATTTTAAGGTCTTAATATATATATAGGAGAAGGAGTCTTGTAATTGCAAAGAGAAACTTGCCGCTGTCGGAGGTTAGAGATACGGGGGGAAATGTTACCTTTGAAAGAAGAGTTCCGCTTTTTAGCTGAAATCCAATGTCAATAGCACGCTGTAGAAATCTGAGAACATACAATGGACCAAAGCAGACCTAAGCTGTCCCCGAAACCTGCAGCAAGGCTGGTAGCCTGTGGGGGGAAGGAGATCGGGGGGTGCCAGGGAGGGACAGAAGCTGTTCGGCAACCAGCTAAAATGACATGAGTCGCACAACAGTGGGTGGGTGGGGG
>VYZM01007056.1:1049427-1102858 GCA_013398915.1 Dromas ardeola
AGGCAAAGCCCGGCCAAGCGCCTCGCCCTCGAGCAGCGGAGGGCAAGGCCGGGCGTTGAGCCCTCGGCTGGCGGCCACAGGCAATGGCCAGTTATGGCGGAGCTTGGATTTCATTCATCCCCGTTTCTTCAAAGAGGGCAAGGCTAACATACCTCTCATTTACAAAAAACGCTGGGTGTCACCTGTTTGTATTTATTTTTATTTTATTTATTTATTTTTATTTTAATTTGCTGTGAGGTTTTTGAGCTGGATCCAGAAGATTTTTGAGCTGCTTACCCCTTACGAGTAGTAAACCTTATGAGGATGATGGGGTTATCTTCTAAAAGAAGAATTGCTATTTCAAAAATATGCCCGTGCCATTGTTCGCTCGGTCCAGGAGTATGCTGTGGAGAGGACTGACTTTTACTGCTTAGTGTATTGTCTTTATGCTTCTCTTTTTGACTGTAGAAGATGATGAGGAATTAATAACAATTACTCCCTTTAAAATTTCACTTAAATTATGTCATCTAGCTTGAGTTTGATTATTCAAAAATAAGTTTAAGTCTTAAGGTTAAGACTAGTTTAGAAGCAGTGCAAGATTGGCAGGATTTTTTAATCAGTTGCTATTTTTAATTACAGTCCATTGAAATTTAAGTATTTAATACGTGCTGATATTTTGTACAATTAATTTGGATACCCACCACCTTGTTTGGTATTTGTTGTAATGAAAACCAGCCTGAATTAACTAATTTAAAGCTGCTTTTAAAAGAAGGTTAATGTTTCCTTTTCCAAATACCTGACTGCAAAGGAAAACTTGCCCTAAGACTTGTTTGCTTGTTCATTGCAGGGACCAATGTCTCGGTGAACATAGAGGTGGACCCTCGGCATCCAAACATGCTCCCCGAGTGTTATTTCCTCGGAGCAGATCACGGTAAGGCGGTGGACAAACACTGTTTGTTTCTCTTCTAGAACGTGATCTCTGGGAGCAGACACCAGCGTCGGCTGCGTCCGGCGCCTGGGGGAAACTGCACTTACGCAGAGCCGGGAATTCAGCTGCCCATGCCTGTAGGGGTGTCTTACGCAGTGGATGCTGGGGTTTCTAACAGCCTAAAGGCCCAGCATGCTGGTTTGCCCCCAGGGCCACGCTTTTTTCTAGTGCCTTCCTAGCACAGTTTAGAGGGAACCCTGTGTCCTACAGATGATCAGCCAATCATGCTTATATTTTAATATACTTTCCTTAAAAAAAAAAAAAAAAATTACATATGTTCCAATAGTGTTTGGAAATATTTTAAATCTTTTACTCCTGTCCCACAGCTTTTTACCAACTAGTTAAGGTAAACAGGATCATATCTTCCAACAGTCTGATATTTTAAATACTAGTGTAAAGAATTTCCAAAACAAAAACCTAAGAGCAGTCATTGACTTAGGTTCCTGAAATAATTTAAAAAAGAAAACAACCCCCGCCTTCCCCCTTCAGTGCTGAAATGTGAGGTCAAACTGGGGGCGGGGGGGGGTGGGTGGTGAAGAGGATGCTGAAGATGACATAATTATTTATGTACATTGTTTGCAGCGGTTAACCCTTTGAGAATGAAGCTGAACAACAATATGCACTTATGGTAAGCACCTTCAATAATACCAGCTTGAAACCGAAATGGTATTTGCTGTTCCTAGCGTTGACTTTTCTCCCCTCTCTCCCACCTGCAGGGATCCAGAAATCAGTTTATTACAAAACTTGAAAGACCTCTTGGAAATTGATTTTCCATCTCGTGCTGTGATAGAAAAAAGTGTAAGTTGCTCTTTGTTAATGATCAATATGTTATTTCTTGTTATTTCTCAGTAAGTAAAATTTAAATGGTCACTTCATAACTGCCAGCAAAAATAAGAGACTTAGAAGAGAGGTAATTGGATTAATATATTGTCATAAGGACTTCTGAACTTCAAGCAACAATTGTCAGAGCTTGTTAACCTTTGATTAGAGGTGCACACTTTCCTGTGGCCTTCATAGCAGCAAGGCGATTAATAACAGGCTTCACGATTAAAAAGGAGAGAGGAAGTTCCAGAGTAGCTAATGAGATGTGGAGAATCCAAACATTCTGTTATGGATGTTGATGACTTAAGTTCTAATTAGGTAGAGCTGCTTAGAGGGGACAAGAGGCCATCCAAATACTGGTGCATTTCAAACAAAGTTGGAATTAATTTTTGACAATGCCGTACCACTGGATTACTAGCTTCCCTTTCACTTGTGAAATTTTTAAATGAATATCTGACTGTGAGGTCTTGTGTGTAACGTCCAGATGTAATGACAACTCATCGTGTTTAATAAAAAAGAAACAGTGGGGCCCAAAAGTATGAAAATGCTTGTCAAACTAGACGTAATTCGCTGAGAGGATAAAATAAAACCTAGCAAAGTCTTGTACACCTGGCAACTAATCTCGCTCCTTATACCGCAGTGGTGTAAACACAGCTAGTGAAGGCAAAAATATTTAGTAACTCTCAGTAACAAAAACTGCAAAAGCAAAGAGAAATAGATGAACACGTTGTCTGTGTTACCAGCCCTGTTTCGTCCTTGCAGTGGCACTGGAAGTTAAACATGCTGTGTTCTCAGGATTTTGCTAAGGACTGTGGAATCTGCTACGCCTATCGCCTCAACGGCACGACTCCAGATCAAGTGTGCGACGATCCCCGATGCGGACAACCCTTTCACCAGACTTGCCTGTACGAGGTAAAGTAATTAATTGACTCGCACATTCTAGAAAATAAGCATCGCACGCTGAAATTTCAGTGCTTCCTCTTGTCTCCTAACCCACAATTCCTACAGGAGCCCCCTGGGGAAGGGAACCTGCCTCACTGGGTGATACAGACTCTGACACCATGTCAGATCTCGATCGAATTTGAACTCTGTTTGGAAAAACCCTTGGTAATGAGATTGTTCTTAAATTGGATATGAAACAGGTGTGCATTTTAATCCACTTCCTTGTGTTGCAGTGGCTACAAGGTCTTCCTTCTAGCAGACAGAGTTTTAATGTCATCTTTGGCGAATGTCCCTATTGTAATAAGGTAAGGAAATCTAATGAAAATGAGCGGTTGAACTACATAGCGTGTGGTAGCTTAGATAAAGGCAAAAACTGTAACAAAGTCTTTCTTAAAATAGAATTTGTGGCTACTATCTTCCCTTTACACATTGGAATAGAGAGGAAAACTTCACATTCCCCTGCGTTTAGTCCATCAGCGTTCAACTAAAGGTTTTTTGAAACAGCATGAAGACAGACAGCTACACAGCAGCTATCACCATACTAGCCTCAGAGTAATTAAATACCACGCCCCATTGTATTTCAAAACACTTTTTTAATGTTGCTGTTGCAAAGGTCCGGTTTCCAAAAAAAACACAAAAAACCCAAACCAAAACAAAAACCCAACAACAAACCCCCAAGAATCCTAACACTGGTAAGACAAAGCAGCCTTGTACAAATAGTTTAGTGTGTATGTAACTATTAAGTGCAGATTGGGAAAGTTGAAGAGAACTTGCCTTTAAGAGATAGGTATTGACAGTATTATCTTAAAAAATCTTTTTCAAGCCGCTGACACTGAAATCTTCAGTGAAGAAACTCTGAGAAAAAACTGTGCGATGGGGACACCACTGCGCTTACACTGAAGACACTGAAAGAGGAACATCAAAGAAAACACAAGGAAAGTACTATTAGTAGCAGAAGTACAAGTATGGCTACGCTGTAGTGGTACGTCTCCTCAGTAAATGCAAGCCTAAATACAATAGATAGGGAAGGAGTAGTGACGGCAGAACCACTTCCTTCCACCCGTGCTGGACGAGCTGTAGTTGAGAGCTGATCAGGTTTCTTGTTGGGTTGTGAGAATATTGCTTGGGGGTCAAATGGTGGCAATTCTCTTGCAGTGTCTTTCTGCAGGGGAAAACAAAAAGTAATAATAAACTTAATATTGAATAAGTGGCTGTGAATTGGAAAAACAAAGATGCCATCTGGGTGTTTAAGTTATCCCAGAGAAAGCAATACAATTCTTACAAAGTCTGAACGCTGGAATTGGCAGGTGTAAGTATATTGTGTATTAACTGTATTACACCAGAAGGTGTTGAATCATATCTAGAGACACACTCTATATTTATTAATTACTGAAGTTCTTCTGTATCTTAAACTTTTTTCCAAAAAATGTTAATATATTGTCTTTACAGCGTTCCTGCTAATAAAGTTTCAGCTTGGAAACCCTAGACATTACTCGGAAGTTTGATTTACCGTTTTAATTTGTGGAAGTTTTTACATTTCTTAGTGAAACGAAGTTCTCCTGCTGTATCGCAGATAGATAGCACAAATATGCCAGTAGTGTGCTTTCTGTTCTAGCTGGACAGGGTGGTGGCTGGGGGTTTTTAGGTCTCCAGAAGCAATGTCTTAGCTGACCTTTTTGATCTCCACCTCTGAAAGGAACCCCCAAACGCTACGCTTCTGTTTCTCACGTATCCGAGGCTTGACCATATTTTCCCCTGTCCCTTAGAAAAATTTCCACCTTTGGTTTCCTTTCCATGATTCCATTCACAATGTGTTATTTTTTAGCAGTACATCCCACTGAATTTCAACCCTAGCAATACAGTTTTCTTGGTAAAAATTGATAACCTAAATTGTACTTCTCTAATAGTTTCCTGTCTTCCTGTTTTATTCCTCTTTCATGTCAGAACTATTATTCGTAGATGCAGCATTATTAATCGTATTGGAATATCAGCTTTTCCTTTATAAAGACTAAATCAAAACACAAATATAATCTAAATACTAGACCAGTGATTGGTCCCTTTTCTGTAGAAACGTACTTTTCCTTCGTCCCGCAAAAAGGAGGGAAACACAAATCCCCAAGTTACTCTCCCGTGTCAAGATCTAGGATCCGTACTGCGTGCTCGCTGTTCAAGTAAACACGGGAAGTTACACCAGCTCTTTTTTTCCCTGTGTCATATTGGAAACTGAAACGTGGCGCTCGTTCCATTTTCTACTTCTTTTTTAGGATTACAGTAGCTTTTCTACACAATATAGAGGAGGGAGGAAATTTGCTACCTTTTTGCTACTACCTTTTAAATTTGACAGGTGAGGGCTAGGAAGTAGCCCTGGAATACCTTCATGTTACAGAGCGGTACTTGTTACTTTGAGTCGCTGTTGTGCCAGGACTCCAGAGTCTGTCTCCCTTGCGCCGAAGACGGTTCGGCTCAGCCCTGCGCTGCCTGACGCCCTCGGGTACAGCTCTGCTCTTTCGGCTTCACTCCTGCCTTGGCCGGCAGCGCGCAGCAGGCTGCCTGAAGCAAAGCGTTTTGGATTAATAATAAAGCTAGCCTTAAAGTTGCATTTTTGTGCTTATTAGAAATTGTCCTCATTTTGTTTTCTATATGAAAGAAAAACTGGGTACAATCTCTCTTAAAATATGCTTAAATTCCATAGTAAAGGAGCACAGTGTGATTACTAAAATGGACTTTATTCTGCATTATTTTTACTAAAACCTCGATTAAGTTTTTTCATCAATTTTTTCAGGTACAGTTGAAGAGTAAGACTGAATACATTCATTCAACCCTTTTATGCACTAAATTACCAATATTGTTTGAGGTGAGTTAGCTTACTACTAAAATCCTCAGATTAAAAAGTCAGAATTTAAGGATTTAATTAAAGAGTGCTATGAAGTTTTCCACTACGCAGAAAAGGAAACTACTGAAGTAAGTTTCTACTGAGAAAACAAGAGGGTCCACAAAGGGAGACTGTTGTTTCCCAACGCTCTTACCTGCACGCTGGTGCAGCACTCAGAAGTGCGGTGCTTTACGACCAAACTATAGGAAAAACTGGAGCCTCAGTTTGCCAATATTATGGCCCAGCAACTATAGACAAACTTTCAGTGTTTGTGGCAAACATCTAGTTTGCATACATTGAGTTTAGGCTTTGTTTCTGGTGGTGTGGGTTTGGTTTTGTTTGTTGGGTTTTTTTTTAAACTTTTATTTTCAGAAAAGCTGCTCTTTCTTTCTCAGGGTGCGATGAGGGTTCCGAGGTAACACCAAAAGCCTCACCTGTGGGGCGTGGTCATGGCCAGGCTCCCAAATGGTCGTGTAGAATTTATCTGGCTTCTCTTCAGCCTGGAACTGCCGGCGCATTGCGCGAGCATGGGCCCTGCTTAGGCAGTTAGAGTCTTCCTTTTTCACCTTGTTTTGCTCCTGTTGCACTGGTTTTGGTGCAGGCCTCGGTGAGGGAACCTGTTAATGTACAGACAGTGATTCTGGATGCTGAAAAGAATTCAGTAACCTTCACAATTACCACATTCCATTCCAATACTTGGACCTGTCAGCTTTGAGACAGGTAAGGGTAGCGCCCTGTTTGCGCTTATTCCCTGGGCCTACAAGAAACTCTGACTTTTATGTTTGGAGTAATACGAGCCAGTAAATCACATGCCAGCTTCTGGAGTTTGTGACATCGCACTTGGCTTTTTTCAAGCACTTTTCTTCCTTGCCCTCCCCACCCCCAAAAAGGTGGACACTGGGCTACCAGAGCCGCCACGCTCCCAGGAGATACTGTTACTGCAGGGCCCGAATCCTCACCCGCTGAGGCTCCGTTTGGTGAAGTATCCTCTTTAATTTACTTGCCTTTTCTTCATCTTGGAGCTGTTTGCCTCTTACCCCAGTACAGGCTTTGTTTTGACAGACCGAGTCTTCACCTTCCAGCTTTTTTTGCTTCTGCTGAACTGGTTTCGGCATAGGCTTTGGTAAGCTAACCTGGGGATGTACAGTGAACAATTTTGTACAGTGAAAAAAAGTATTTCCAGAAGAAAAATGTTCCATCTTCAGTACCAAGAACATAGAATGAGAATAAGCTTTTATCTTTCTCAAAAGAATTGTTTTCAGCATTTTAATTGTCAATAAATGTCTTTGTGAACAGTACAAAGTTAGAGCTATGCTGTGTTTGGGAAGTATGCTATAAAATAAACTTCAGTTATGCATTTCAAAACATTCACTAATAACCCTTATTGGGAATGACGCCATTAAGTCACTGTTTGTTTCATTAATGAGTAGAGCTGAACGCATTTCCTATCCCTGGATTGAGTCAAATGCAAAACTCTCTAAAATAAGATACTTTTCTGACTCGGGTAATCTAATTTAAGAGTTAAGGCTTATATTCTTTTACAGTATTCTAAAATGTAAACGGGGAATACACGGTGAATAGTTGCAGGAGTTAATGCAAGTTTTTTCCAGCACAGCTCTAAGCACTAAGTATGAAATGGTGTCTGGTTTTGGCTTTTGTCACAGGGAAGGCGAACGTAGCCAAAACACAGGCTGCATGCCACATGCCTTTGGTACTTCTGGCACACTAATAACTCTCTAACTGTAATGTTTGCATATGGTCCTCTAGGCAGCAGCTGTATCTGAATAGAGCAGCGAAAAAAGAAATAATGGGCTGCTTTTTTATACTGTAAATTACATACATACAGGAGATGATAGAAACCGCACAACCTAAACACCATTGAAAGTGCCAGTAGGCACTTTAGGTATTGTTTAATCCAAAACACCTTTTAAGACTATAATCCATAGTTCTGCTCTGTGAAAATTATTAATGTTTAGAAACAGCAAGGTGTATCTGTTCTGAACAACAGCTCGAGCTGGTTTCGAACAGCCTGCCCCAGGACAAAACGCTGCAGCTAGCCCTGACCGATGGGGCTGCAGAGGTGGGGCTAATCCTGGTGGCGGCTCACTCTGCTGGCTTCACCTTAAATGACCACATCACTTTCAAAACAGGACTTCTAGCACCTGTAAAAATATTTGGGTTACGCCTAAAAATTACCATATTCCATACTAATAAAAATTACAGGTTGGTTTTGATGTAATTATTTTTTCATAGGAAATCTACAAAATCCAGCAAGTAGTCAGCTGGCCTTACCACCCTGCATTGGGCCCTAATGCTAGCACTTGCACGGGGGGTGAAAAAGCGGAGAATATTTATCCAGTGCCAAAAACTGTGGCAAACCAATTAGAGAATTAATGCAATTAGTATTTTAGCACCTATGTTTGGTGTGCAATTGAAACAAAGAACCGGGATGTAGCCTGTTACGCTTTTTATGTCATCTCAAGATTAGATTTGTGTACTAATCAGGGAGCTACATCTTACAATTCATGTTCTGCAGCAATTCCTCTCATGTTATCTTCAAGGAGCTTGTGCTACAGGCTCCCCTTATTGGTACTGACGGGTGTTTACTGGTCTTCAGAAGGGAATTAACCCAAAATCACCTCTTTCCTGTGTACCAAACTGGTAGGGGTGGGATCAGACAGGTCATCTGGAGTCAGATGCTGCTCGCAAGCAAGAAGTGAGGAGACAGTGGATTGTTTGTAGTGGCTCCCACTATTCTTAGGTTGCCTCTTTAATGGGAGAAGCGTTTGGTGAATAAAAGGAGAGAGGTGGAAAGGGAATGCAGAGGGCCGAGATGAAAAGAGTGAGACCTAGGCTAACGACAGGCAGTGCCCTGAAGAGATGCAGTGGGAAGTGCCTGCCTGTCATCGAACGCTTTGTCAGGACTGTAGCACCAAAGTGCACCAGGCCTTGAATCTCCTCCCCAGCCAAGAACCACAGATTGAAAATCGGATTTTCTGAAAATGGCAATAAATTTAGAGAAAGTTCAGTTACCTGCTCTCTCTACTAGTACTTAAATACTCCTTAAGTCCTTTAAATAACCCCAGAAATTTCCTTTCTGCAGCTGTTTTGCAGTGAACCTTACAGGAAACTCGCTCATTTGAGCGGCAGAACTGGCTGAAGAAACATGACTCAAGTCAAAACCAGGTGACCGCTGGAGCAGTGCTAGCATTCTTACAATTCCAAGAAGCATGACGCTCAACGTTAAAGGTTTCTCTGAAAAAGTGATGACAGTTGCCAAGATCTAGTAATCGCAGGCAAACTCTCTGATCTTGTTCTTGGCCATCACAACCAATCCTGCTCAGTCCTACAGCACAAGAGCGGTGATAACTGGCACTCCTCAGTCATGGGGCTTTCAGTGGGGTTGTGCACTTGCAAACAGCAAGTGCTGCAGCCGCTTTGACAGCCTGGAAGGCCAGGATCATCTTTTCTGCCAGCTTACTGTCAAGTCTTAGGTCAGGCTATGAGAAGAAAATACATTGACTATTCAGTATCTGACTCTAAGAGATCAAAGTCTCTTGCGAACCAGGGACCCAACAGGATCAGCTGGAGATCAGTTAACAGCTAGCTGATCGTTCAGTTCAGTTCAGAAAACAGTACAACTTTAAAAAAAACTTCTCAAATTAGTGAGGACAAAGTGGTCACCATCATAGCAAGAGCAATACTGTCACCGAAACAGCCTTTGGTTTGATTAAAAGAAAAAAAAAAATATGGTAAAACCAGAAAAGTCAATAAAATCGCTAAAATACGTATCTGTAATTACCAAGATCAAAACCCAGTGCCTTTTTATTAAACATGAACTTTTGTTCTGCCTTCCGTAATACGTAAATAGTGCTGACAATTGGTTTGCGAGGCACTTGCTACAATAAAATGTAATTGTATCATGAGAGAAAGGTGACAATCAGGAGATCATGAAAAAATTACATATTCTCACTGGTGGTTAATTAGCCATGCAAAACCCCCTCAAACAGATATTCTCTTCTATTAGGAATGATTACTATGCAGGCCTACAGATGTCAATACCACAGTCATTCAAATACTTCTTTCCCTACTAATTGAAGGTTGTAAAGCTCTGGTGCCAAGGTTTTGCTTCCAAAGAGCTAATTTATGACTAGAAGGATATTTTATGTCTTCAGTTGCAGCAGCTACAAAACTCAGCAAATCAGAACCATCTGTGCACTGATACTTGAATCACCATTCATCTAGCAGCCTATCAGTCACATTAGTTTGCATCCTGCATTCTTGGCTCACGTACACTTGCGATGGTCCAAAGTTCACCAGAAATATTAAAAATGAATGGTACCCTGACCCTGCCTTATTGCACAGGCATCAGAGACAGAAGCAGGGCTTTTGCATACGGGGAGTTTCGAGGCAGAGGGATGACGGGACTGACATTTCACAGCAAGTCCAGTACGACTGCTAATTACCTCAATCTCCACTTATTCAAACACGGCTTTATTAACTGTAGAGTTTCAGACTTAAAACTACAAAAGGAAAACATAACACGATAGCTGTCAGTTTTAAAATTCCGCATTAGTGCATCACATAGCACGGCACACCAATAACAAAGTTAAATCCTAGAATAATACCTCCTCCGCATTAGTGGCTGCAGGAGTATAAAGGCAAATGACAAAGAACAGTTTGAAAATGAGAAAATGAATTAAATGCTTTCACTAATAAGGGTAACTTTGCTTTTAATCTGGAACGAAGGAAAAACCTGGCATTCAGGCTTGTCTTCAAGATGTGAGTGAACACAGCCCTTGACTTCCCCATTATCCTGAAAGTAAATCATTCTCCACAGACCTACCGCTTTGAAGTGAGAGGCTGTAGGTCAAAAGGACTCATGACAGTTCTTCCTCCTCGAGGGCTGACATCCCACTTTTTAGCAAAGCCAGGGGAAACAGGAATTAACAAACACGGTGTATTTAAGGCAAAAGAACTGCTGTGTCAGTCTCATTTTGAGATCTTAAACTTCCTCTTCCACAAAAGAAAAGGCAACGATCAAGCAGGAGATGTCAGAAATAACCCCAGAGCTGCCTTACTTACTTTTGACACTTCAGCAGCAGAGCGATTTCGTGTGCGTGCTGCAGCGGAAAATTCCAGAGGGCCATCATAGTCAGTCCCACTTGACTTGAGTCCATCCAGCAGGATTTTCTTGAGCACTTGATACTTTGGCTTCTCGTCATAAGCTAAGCCATAAACACATGCCAAAAACTTGGATATTTCACCTGTAGGGCAGATTTTAACGTAAATGTCACTTGATGCAGACCTGGAATTCAGAAAGAATTGAATTCCAAAATGGATGCCAATCCCACGCTGCCAAACAAGATGACGCAATTTCAGCTGAAGATACACTCAAAACACAGAACTGGCAATATCTTGGCTTTTTGAGATGAGAAAAGGAAAAGGTAGACTTGGATAAACAAGATAAGCCCGAAGTGCCATGTCTTGTTATGCACGTGCACTAATTCCTATAGTACTGAAAGCTGAGTATAAAAATTAATCAAAATGCATTATCGACAAATATTGATAGTTCTGTGTAAAATAGAAGTATTTTATATTTGGTAGTTCATAATACCCCTTTAAATATTAACTACTCTCAACAACACCATTTTAATCTGCATAGATATTATACTTTGAATGTTTTGGAAAAAAGCAACATTTTTTTTTACTTCTACTACTTGGACAAATATTGGGTTTGAGATTACATCCCTAAAACAGTCTACCAGCAGCATTATTTTGCTATTGTTATTGAGGGGTTCCACAAACAGGGAAACCACTGAATGGGCAGAAATAACGCTATTAGGAAAAACAGATGGGGGGGGATCAAACTTTTCTTTTGGTTGAAGACTCAAGTGTATCCTAAAACTGGAGTACTGCACCAGATATTAGCATCTGGTAAAATCCCAGAAGAGTTACTAAATGTGTATGAACATCATGAATATATTTTATGTAATATACAACGCAGTCCAATAATTCAAATACAGAAATGTTATGAAAATAAGTGAATAAATCAAAGATAGTTACTGACCTCTGAAGGAAGTTTGGTCTTTTCCCTGGGTTACTTTTGTATTTCAGTGAAGGAAGAAACATATGGACAAGACAAACTCTCCATTCATTTACTTTTTCAAACTCTGAATCCTAAGCAATAAGCCTTTTGTAGACAGTTGCTTACTATTTCCATACTAACAGCTACTTCTGTTTCTAAGATAGTCGCTGCTTCTTAAAAACCTTGGAGTACGTGTGGCTGAGATCCCTTATGTCACTCTGTGGCATACATCACAGAGGAGACTGATTAAGACTTTCGCACTACCATACACCCGGGTTGAAAATTCAGCCCTCAATGTCTGTATCATCTACTTAGTCCTTATTTATGGGGCAATGCAGGAAAGCAGCAGAAAAAGAGAGTTCCTGCAATAAAAACATTAAGTATCCTGTACCAGTAAGCACTGAGCATCATTTATTGCAGAGTGACCAGCATATTCCACAGCATCCAGAAATTTACTTTCTCCCCCTGCAGTAAACAAGCCTTCGAGCTAAAAATGCTTATAATATAATAAGTCTGTACATGAAGGGCCTGATCCAGTTCCACTGAAGTCAGAAATATTAGTTCAATTAAACTGCACCGCGAATTACTGAGTGTGACACATAACCTAACAGTGAGTATTACGCAACTACGGTGTTATCAGCTAAACACAGATACTGCAGGCTGAACTCTTCTCTCGGACAGCTGTGGATCAGCGTGGTTCACGCAGTCTTGATTTGAAGGGGTTGATTCAAGGATAACTGCTGCTTGCGCACTAGAGTTTGCCCTAAGACCAGAGCCCGGGAACACTGCACGGACTCAGGCCTGGTGAAGGCCTCTACCTTAGGCTGCAAAACTTAGCAATTGCAGTTAAGATTTTAATTGAAGAATTCGTTAAATTTGTGTCACTTTTACTTTCATACTGCTTCCCCCAAATAGACTGAGACATCGAAGTATTTTTTGCAAGAGCCTAAAGAGCTATATGGTACATCGGACAAGCACACTTACTACAGCTGCTTCCAGAAGAATCCCATTCCATCACTGAATCTGGGAGCTCATCCATAAGTCTGAAACAACACGAGAATGCAACGATTTAATGTGGTTTTGGAGCAGGTGATTCTTCATTTGGGATTTAGGAAGACAGCAAGTCTCAATTCCAAAGGGAGTGGACCTCCGGGATAGCTAATGACTCACAGCACTGCTTTTAAAACAAAATCTCCTCTTACCAGCTATATTTTTAACTCTTTGGAGACTGCTGATTTCAGCAAGACCAGGCTTACAGCTAAGACTGCACTTTAACATTAAGTTTTCCTTTGCAGATGTTTTAAGCTTTCTAGAAAGAAAAAGAAAAACGCTTTGAGCTGAAATGGCCGGTTCCGATTTCAGCTTTATGATTAATATTTGTATTTTGGAATTTAAGAAGCACTTCTGGTCTGCCTACTAGTCATTTAGCATCAGGTTCTTTCTGCCATGTAGCTCACGGGCAGCTGGGCGATGGCTGTCAAAATTCCAAGCAGGCATGGCAGGAACAAAAGGGGAGAAGGAGGTCAAACAACCTTAAGTCCCATGCTCTTCATAAACAGAAGGGCAGGGCCAGAGGTGTACTTTCTATCTATCCAGAAACAGAAATTGCAAAGGACGCTGGAGCTCAGAATCAACCATACCCTAAAAACATACGAAGTAATGCCAGCTCCCATCTTCGTGCAGGCATGAACCAGGATGATCTCCTGGCACCTGTAGGACCTGCAGCTGCACAAAGTCCCCTTGCCCCGAGGAAGTGAAATCTGTTAGTTCACTCTAACTATTAAAAGTGCTACGGGATCCCTTTTATTTTTTTATTCATTTGTTTAAAGGAGCCATAAAGGTCCACAAATCAGTAACAGGATGTGTTCTCAAATGCATAAAGTTGGGATACGTAAATTAATAACCTTCAATTCAGTAATCTGTTGTTGAGCATCAGAAATAGGGGTTTCAATTTTGGGGAAACATTTAAACAAATATTTTCCTGTCATCTAGTTTAAATTCTAATTCTAATGGAGCCTCTCCTCTGATTATGGCACGGCATGAACATTTCTAAACTCAAAAATACCATCAGTCCCTAAATATCCCCTTACCAATGCCCAAAGCTTTGGCACAGTTGCCTCGTCACCCCAGCATCCCTGGGAGGAAAGATGAAGAACTTGTGGTGAAGGGATGAGAGGATGAGCCAACTGGTGAAGAACAGAGTCTGAGCTCCTGCTCTGGCTCCTGCCTTTCAACTGCACCCCCCCTTCCAGGCCCAGCCCCTTCTTCCTCGCCATCACACAGCCCCCGCAGCACAGGACTTGGCATGCTCAGAAGTGATGCGACTGTGCTGCTAACGTATTAATTAACATATAAGTGACTGGATATGCACATACATCTGCATGTCTATTTCTGGCCTTCAAAAACAGTATAGGCACTGAAAATTAAGATAAATAAAAGGGGACGACCTGGGCAAGTTACCTAATACCAAGAATGCAATTCATTAGACTAATAGGATATTTCTGCTTAAACGGAATCTGTATCATTTTCCACGCATTTCCGCTAAGCATCTGTTTGCTTGGCATCCTGAAAATGCTAGCAATCTAAGGGTTAACTGCAAGGGAAGAATTAGTGAAGCAGCTTGATTGATTAAATTGATTTAACATTGAATTGTGTAAGTGTTACCTTGCAGGGGGTTGTGTAATGATCAGAACTTCTAAAGGAGAAATATTAAACATAACATACGATGTCAACATTTACAGATGCAATCTGTATTATCCACAGTCTGCAGGTTAACCTTTTTCTCTGTTGAGAGCCGATGCCACACTGAATTTCCAGATTGATTTCTGTGGATCAGCTATCCCTATTGTGTACCTCTGTTGTGACTTGCCCTACTTAAAAGTTTGCTGCCTTTTCCAATGGTGATGTTACAGTTATGGGGAACTACTCCTCCGTATAGCCTTCTACAGGCCACTACACTCTACCGTATGCAATTAACGCTCTCAAGTCCCAACTGTGAAAGCAGGGAAAGAAAACACTAATACACTGTTGCTTTAGTAAGCTCTGAATGAGTCATGTTGGAATAAAGGAAAGATTTCAAAGTTCTTTAGTATTTTGGTATTTGTTTGTAGCAGCAGTAGGCTTATATAACATTAAAAACCTACATAAAAGCATCTGAAAAATAGTATCCTACAGAAAGTTAGATAAATTGAATGCATATGCGGAAAAACTTCCAAGAGATGTTTGTACTATAGTCTCTACACAGCACCCATGAAGTTTAATGGAAACACACAACAACTTTCCGTATGTGCAGTAATGTCTGCATTAATTTACAAATGTTTTCTTTAAAAAAAGAGTACTAAATAAATACACAGCAGACTAAATGACTGTGTTTTGTGCATGTGAATTTATCATATCTCTATAGCAGTACATACACAGACATGTGGAAGAGGGTATATATGCACAGAGAGTTCACATTTTTAACAGCTTCTAACATCTCTCAATTAAGGAAAATGGTTTTAGCTTTCTTGTAAGGTGCTATTCTAAGGGATGTAAAGCTGTCTTTCTCAGAGCGGTTTTGTTAAGTGACGAGGACATGGCAGGGTTCTAGGGTAGTATGCGTGTGCACAGATATACATGTGTGTGTTGTTTTATTTTTACTTTGTTTTCGCAGACTGGACAGCCACAGGGTCCTTCAGGTTCCTTTCCCAGGGCAGCTTCCCACATAACCATTGCAGCATGCAGTAGCCAAGGATTTCAAGGTCACCTCGTCGGGATGGGGCTAAAATACGGAGGGGGGGGAGAAAAAAAAGGATGAAGAATAAGAACCTCTTCTTAGGAAATAGAAAAGACTTTGATTGAACTAGTGTTGATGAAATATGAAAGAGCCAAATGGGCAAAGTGTTTTGTTTATTCAGCTGTATTAGACCTAAAACGCCCCGACATCTGGCCCCAGTCCACAGGCAGGCAGTGACTTGTTACTGTTGAAGTAAGGGTCAGTTTCCTCACCTCCTCCAACTTCATCCTTCCTCAGTCTGGCCTGTCACATGGACTTGATCCCCATGGCCTCTGACATGATCCAGACAGCCCATAACTGAGTACCAACACTTTCTCAAAGAGCCAAGCAGTAAAACAAAGAAATAAATGTCTGGTGCTAAATTGCTAACACATGTTCCAGGAAGTCCATGGGGTCCACATTGGTCATGCAGGGACCCTGTGAGTGCAGACTAAACACTGATGGCCTTTCCTGTTCTCCTACAGAGCTATTTGAACTTGGAAGATATGACAAAACTGCCATCTAGTGTACATTTACACACCAAAGTCATCTGCTTACGAGTACCATGAGCTGCTTGTTAGAGAGTCGTAGCACAAGCCAAAATACACTAGCTGTGTAGCAAGTCCTGCGCAAACTCACCACTACCGCTTCCACAAAAGAAGTTACTTCAGGAACCACTTACTCTCACTCTGCACACCCCAAACAGACGCACTAACTACAGGATACAAATACAGTAGATATAATTCAATTAAAAATTAACCCTGTCCCCAAACATCATCTATGCAGAAAAACAGGTAACTGAAGTTAATCTATAGATTGACTGTTCCAAGAGAAAGAGGAAAAAAAAGTGCAATACTAATAGAATTGCTATTGCTTGCCGCTATTCAGAGGAAACCAAACTTGAAAAAATTGAACAAGCAGGATTGCTGCAATACTTCTTTGTACACGTTTGACTTGCAGCCTATACTTTGCAACTCGAGACCACACGGAATCTGCAAAAACAGGAACTGTTAATCGTGATTAAAGAACGACAGATGTAGAACTTAAATTTATGCGTTTCAAAAATGACTTTGCACTTTCCAGGAAGGAAAGAAGATTTCAGATTTGTTTGGTACTTTTTGTCTAGCATAAAGACTAGTAGTTGAGCACAGTGCTGTTAATCCAGCTGTAAACAGATATCATATTTTATGGGCCTTCATTAAATAAATTCCAGAAAGTCACTCAGCAAACTTATCTTTTAATTTAAAAAGTCATCTGCTAAAAGCTACGGTGCCAACACATCATAACTGTTTCTTGTTACTGTACACACATTATTGTAAAAGCAGAAGATTAGTTCTTATACAGTCTCTATCTTAACTGCTATTAGACTACGGGATTATTAAAGGCCCTTCAATCTAACAGAATGTTACACTATCCCTTGGGTGCCGTTTATTTTCTGCACTAGATTCAGCAACGTCCTAATGCAAGACTTGGCTCTCATATTAAAATAAAAACACAATCTCTACCACTTGCTGTTCTGTAGTGATTTCTTCAGCCATAAATCTCCTGTTAACTGTGGAACAATTCCATTCACACACATGTGTTCACAACTCCTTTTTCCATTATGGCAATTCCAGATTATAACCATATAAGCCAGAATTTTTGATTGCAGATCCTCTAATTTTCACACAGTGCTTTTCTGGCACCTGTTTGTGTACAATGGGCTACAGAAAGCGGCCTTTTGAGAAAAATTGTCAAAATTACAATGGACCACTTTTTTCTACTGAGGGACTAACTGATATGAATCTGTAAATAATGCTAAGTCAATTAGATTTCAGAAGCTAACCTAAGATAACGCATTTTCTGACAAAACAGTCCCCGGAGAGTGAAGTTTACTTCACAGTTAACAGTTTGGCCATGAGTAATTACCTTCTTGCTCACATGCAGATCTTCCAGCCGTTCCCTGACTAACAGTAGGGCAAAGCCATCACGAACAAGGAGATGTGTGCAAGTAAGACTTTACTAATACCTTCCAAAAGCCCCAGTAGTCAGCTAGTGAGGGGAAAAAAATAATAATAAAAAGGTACGTGTAACTGAGCCATACATCACTGAAAATAAGAGGGGAAATGTTTTACAGAGAGATGGTAAACTCCTGTACCACTTTATCTCCCAGGTCACTGCAAGTGCTACTACATAAAGACATTTACATGTGTTTTTCATAGAACCAAATGAAAATGTCAGCGCTTGATTATCTGACTGTACTAGCTTATTCTTTCTCTCTGCTCCTTTGTCAGCTCGGTATTGGAGATGCTAACTTCCTCAACTTTTTAAATCGTTTAGATCCCTATAAAAAATTTATTCAACTAACTAATCTTTAATGAGTTATCTATGAACAATGCAATAATTAGATTTTTCACTCCAAATAAAGCACCAATACATAAATTTCAACTATATGTTTACTTGCAAAAATAAATCTGCTAATACAATTGGAGGTTACAAGAATTCTTGACAAACATCAACTGAGAGAAGTCAATCTGGCTTCATTTTAAATGTGATAGCCATGCAAAAATAAAACGATTCTGTTTGATAACTTGTCACTGTTTCAAGAGTATACATTCAAAATAGTACTTATTTAAATCAAATTCTCTTACTTCTCCAGTAGACTAAAAACTTTTTGGTTTTTTTTCCCTTTCTTTTTTAATGGATATTTGATTTCTGCTTCCCTATTAACCATGAATATTTTTATTATTATTTTAGTCTCATATGTAATACTATTTAATGGGAACATGTTGACAGTATTTTATTTCACGATATTTTTATAGTTTATTTTTTTTAATTTGAAGATTAAGGCCTGATTCTGTCCTCACTCCTGCCAAGATAAGTCAGGAACAACTCCATTGAAGTTAATGAATTAACAACCACGTCAATGAAATCAGAGTCAGCCCATAACAAGTTTTATATACACCACAAACATATATTCAACATGCAGGCACAGGGTTCAACAATAACTCAGAATAACGTAACTGAAGCAATTCACACTGAGATGAAAATATATTATGTACCTCTGTATACTGGATTTGGCAGCTGAGTCCTAATTTATTTTCAGATTACTATTTCAAAATAGATCATCAGTGATATCACACTGGCCACAATATGCTTTAAAAACTACACTGCTCCCAAGAACCCATCCGAGACCCACGTAAAAATGGGAGTTTTCCTCTATGGCCTTTATTAAGCTAACTCTCTCAAGCCTTTTGTAAAGATGTAGCAGGCTAACGAGTGACAGATGAAATGTTCTTCTATTGTTTTTAATTAGCACTGTTACATTATAATTTCACCATTAGTGTTTCTTTCGATTGGAAGCTTTTCATAAAAACGATCATTTTAGTTGCTCATATTGCATCTACATGCAGTGGAACCTCCAATTCTCACTGGCATTACAGCATACAAATTCATGTTAATTCACAAACAAATATAACTCACACCATATCCATTAATCCAAAAGCCCATAAAGGAAAGGAGTGTTAACATGACCTTGGAGAAATATAATTATGTTAAAAATGTATCATCTCTATGTTTCAATAAATGAACTAAAAGTGATATAACTTCTTAACTCAAGGTTGAGATCATAAAAAAACCAGACAAATACAGGCTTGTCAAAAACCAGTGCATATTATTAGGGGCAGGAGAAAGGAAAAGACCAAAAAAAAAGCTAAAAATGAAGTAGTGCTTGCCCGAAGTACTGGTCAGCCTGAGGAGTTCACTGCAGCAGGATAGTGACTAACTGAACAGAGTGGGTGGCTACAGGAAAAAGGTCTAATGTAGTTAAATATATTAAAAATTTTAATGCTTGGAGGCCATTCTGTACAGTTACCCAGTCTCAGGCAGGGTGACTGCCAGCAGGGCCCCAGAACAATCTCTCGTCACCTCCCGTACAGCTCCGCGCCGTTAGCTCGGCACATTGCTGAAGTACTCACTGACAATAACAACCACCACCGAACACTGGACAGAAAAATACAGTGCAAACATGGTTTCACCACAGCCGGACTACAACTTTTTCAGAGAACTCACTCTGGGACACAGGAATGAGTGACTTTTCCCGTACCAGCTATGGTCTGCCTCCTAAACTGGGATCCCTCAGCTATAAGCTCAACTGGTCACATGGTGATCAGCAGGAATCCTCCCGCAGAGCTGGCAGGAGTTCTTCAGTTGTTCACAGGGAGGATACACCCGTGACTCCCCAGCACTGCCCTCCCCTTGGGCGGCCACAGAGGTGCCATGCTGACAATATCGGCGACACAGTCCTGAGGGCTCACGTCCTCTCAAAGGCAGCACCAAAGCTGGTGACCAGCCCGTACACCAGCACTGTCCTGTGAGTCACAGGATGCAGCCCCAGCACAGTAGTCGGATAACTCGATTCAAGACCCACAAAAGCAGCAACACTACGGCTGCTGTCCTGCATGGCCAAGCTCATGAGCACACTGTGAGCCAGCAGGTCCTGCAGGCCAGACGTTTCAAGCTGTGATCCTCAAACCTCTACAAAATAGCAGCGCTGTCCTGAAAAATCACAGCAGCCTCATGTGCACACGCGTGCACAATCACCTCCAAACAGGCAGTTACAGGTATCTACTAACCAGCAGGACCTAACTGCAGAGCCTCCTCGTTTTCGCACTTGCTCTGCTGCATCCATAATAGGAGAGTGCAGCCAGCAGCATCCTCCTCCTCTAAACACGGCCAGAGAGTGAATAACCAGCGGGACCGGTGGAATAGGGTGTGCTGAAAGGAAGAGGGCTGGAGTCCTGATTTGGTGGGGAGAAGTTTATGTAGCGGGAACATTGGAAGATGCAAGGGAACTTCACCACGAGATACGGGTGGGAGATGAAATGGTGGTGGCAAGAGGTGCAGGTACCTGGTCGGAAGTGAAAGATTCCAAGCTTGCAGTAAGGAGAACGTGTGGCAGGAAGAGTGGGAACAGGAAGTTTTACTCTTCTTTCACATCTGTGTGGCAGAAAAAAAAATCACAAAGGTAAGGGGCTTACAAGTAGGGGCTGACAAGCAGCTGTGAGATTCACTAACTTTTTGAATTCCTGGTGTAAAGACGGAGAGCCAAAATTAAACAACCAATTCCCAGCCACACTCATCAGTTGTGCTAGAAAGTTGTGACGCTCATCAGCTTATTTTTGCTGCTTCTGGACATTCTTGGCAGGACAGAATAAGCTTACAGGGGTGGTTGTAAGAACCTATTCAATCTTCTCCTTGCTACAGCCCAATTCTTCTTTCCCTTACAACGACCTCCTGCTCCCTCTTCTGTTGGGCCCACATTTCTAATCCAACACTCAGAAATTAAAACATCTTTTTATTTATTTCACACTGCAAAGTTTCACCCATTTTTCGCCAGACTGGTTATATTTTCCTTTTGTTTTAGGATTTACAGTTTTTCCTGCACACAATCTTTGGGAAACACATACCAAACTGCAGCAAATCAATAATTCATTTGACCGACAAAAAAATCCAGCAGGCTCCCTCTGAATCCTAGCTATACATGGACAGATGCCAAATAAACCTCTTGATCCAGAGCCATTTAGAGCTCTGTTCTCTGGAAGCTATGCGGGCTCAGAAAGAATATGTTTCCAGGCATAGGTGTTTATATTCTTGTACATCCTTCCTCACAGAATGAACCTTGCATATATTCTAGTCAACCCCTGCATGTAAAAGAAAAAGAAAAATGGACAAGCACTGAGCTATGTTTTTAATATCAAACAGCAAAAGTTCTGTCAGACCAGTGGGGAAAATAAAAACATGAACTGCAGAGCTCTCCCTACCAACAGCTCGATGCCTGCACTGCTCTGTACAAACACAGCGTACAAGCATTCACACGGACCTCCAGGAGCACATGCTGCAATAACCCAATGTTAGCACATAGAACTGGCTAAAATATGGCATCAAACATAGCTCCAACTGCCTTCCCTAACACAGGACATGAAAATAAAAACATTTTTGCTCTATGAAACCAGCTCAGAGAAAACTTATTCACCAGCTATGAAAAAAAGTGACAACCAGTGGGTCTGATTGAGGCAAACGTCATCAGACACTCTACGTATCCATAAGCTTGTAAAAAGCCACCACTACTGTCTTAAGCAGCTTTTATGATTCTAGATGTAGATACAAGTTCTGCGAGGATTTCAGTTGGCGCTCTACCCAATGTGAGAGATGGCAAAGCTGCTATTAGATAACTGTGAAACACTGTTAAAAGGAAGAGGAGAGTTATCTTGAAATCTATGGCAAACACAAATATATGCTGGAGAGAATTCAGCATAGACAGTTCATACTCTTATGTTCATCAATGATAGCAAATTAAAACCGGTCTTACGCACTCAATGCACAGGACTGAAGTGTTTAAAAAAAAACTCAATATGTTAAGCGCAGTATATCTCCAGAGAAATTAGGTATTGACTGCATGCCTCAGTGAGTAGAAAATCTACAAAAATCCATAGGAGGCATCGATCCAAATATTACTTTTTAACACTAACTATGTAACAATTTTTTAAACATACACTGGGTGCAGATATAATTCTCTTTAATTATCAATCAACAAACAAAAAGGTAATACTGTTTATACAGTATGGTCTTTAAAAATGAATACAATGAATACACTCAAATACTACGCTAAAACTAACAATGCAGTTGTGCCATATAAAACTTGTATCAAAATAAAAAGGTTTTACATTTAAAAAGCCCACATGCTGATTGCAATGAGATCCAGCCAGCAAATACAGGAATACTGATGGTGTGGGTCAGATCCTGTGGCAAAGCCCAACTTGGGCCCTCACTTGGTCCAAAGTGCACTCTAGACACGGACAGGGGATCTAACTGAGGTTGTGATGAACACTTGCAAACACCTGACAAGCCTGGAAGCCCCCAGGAGATCCATGTGGGGGGCCAAACACACTGGGCAGAGCACAAGTGAGCTGCGCAAAGCTAAAGACAAAACCAGCATAAAGAGCCGAGACACCAGGCAGGGGAGCTGCTCCCAGCCTTTCCCAGCTCAGGAGGAATTCCTGTTCAGTTTCAGCACAAAGTCAAAGGCACCAGCACCACCAGCATACACTGGCACGCACTAAACTAGCTTGGGTGATGGCAGTGATTGGCCGTCAGCTGCCACAGGCACGGCACATCCAACTCAGCCCTAACCAGAGGCTGTCAGAAGAATATGGACTAATTCTACCACCCAAAAGTGTTATCGTGCAGTGGCCGCTAGCAGGAAACTTTCTGGATCTCAGTGGACTGCATAACCTCTACTTCTGATGAACTCCATGGAGAGCTTGGGGAATAGACAGGCATGCAGCTGGGTTAAACTCTCAATTCAACTAGGGAAACACCAATGTTGGTTTAAATTAGTGGGAAGTGGTTGCATTTGATTGGCCTTATGCAAGGAGGTTATCAGCTTCAAGCATTGCCAAGAGGCACTTTTGAAAGCAACAAATTCATAATTTTGTTTTAAGTTTCTGCCTGTACCTCAAATCGCTGTATATATTCAGGTAGCTACTTTATCAGCAAGTCAAAATGTTCTCATTTGTCTAATTCAATAGAGCAACTGGTACTATTCAGGGGTTTGGAGGTTTTTGAGATATTTTTGTTGCTACATACATTCAAGGAAATGCCCTCTGGAAAGGATCTCATTTATATAAAATAACATTTAAAAGTTAAAACTATATGCCAAGAGCATTGAAATTAAAAAAATACTCCATTTTGAAAAACAGGGTAACACCAGAACGAAGGCTGCCCACGCAGCTTTAATTTGCCGACAGCGAAGCAGTCTTTAGACATCCTTCAGAAGAGCACCCTACCTTGCTTGGTACATGAGACTGCGCTGAGACTCAATCACGAGTCTGGAGCACAGGAGACTGTTGAGCAAAGAAGCCCTTTGCCCCAGCTGTTGGAAGGCTTTTAGTATCCTGAAACATCTCCGCAACTCTCAACCTCACAACAAGAGATGAGATGGGGGAAACCAGTTGCTATATTCTGCATCTGGACCTGTGCAGTCTCCGACAGAAGTCGCTGCAGATGCAGATTTTCCCTGGGATGTTGAGACCTGCTGCAAATGGGAAGCTCTGGTAATTTGACCTTAATGGATTCAGGCTGTTACAAGGTCAGAGCAGAGGCATTCAATGCGAACCGTCTGGATTCTCTGCAACATACCAAATACCACATCATGTTCTGCAGGCTTCTCCGGCAGGAGCCTCAGAAAAATCTGTGGATTTTCTGTTTGCAGCTATTAACAAGCAAAAAATTTTCAAGCGTAAGATGGGGGTAAGCTCCCTCAAGCTACCTTTCTGAATATTTGGTTTTCTGGAGTCCTCTGCTTTTCACCAATTCCGTCATAGCTTTAGCTACTTAAGGGGGTAATCTAACCCACAGATTGCAGAAGACAACGACTTAACTCACACTTCCACGCGCACAACTTTTGCCACCCACGTCTGTAAAATTTCCCTACTCTTTCAAATAAAAGGAATTATCTGTCCTGTAACCACATCCCCATCAATAGACACCTGTCCACTAAGCAAACTGGCTGCTATAACTATCCAACTGCCAACTCCCAAATACTCCAGCTTCCACCTATTCTTCAAACAGCATCCACACCAAATACTAGTATGCAGCCCCACTGCTCACACTACCAGGAAAACCAGCCAGAGTCAGGTCTCCAGAAAACGCACTGTACGCTTGGGAGAGCTGGAAGAGTCTGAAACAGATGCCCTCTTCACCACAAAACATTTTTTAGCAGGTGAAATCGTGCAATTGTCTTACCAGCAAATACTTGACAGTCTTATTTCATTTTTCCTAATGACCAGAGTTAAACGATTGCAGGTTTTAACAGCACTAGCAAATTATCAAGACCCTCTACATTACATGGTCAATGGTCCTTTTAATAGAAAAAGCAATAATATACAGTTGTTTGTGCCAACTAAAACTCGTTAGAAAGTATTAGTTTAAGGTAACAGTTCAGCAGCTATTAACAAGCACAAATTTCTACAGTTATCGCTTGTGACACTATGATCCTAGCAAAGCTGGCAGCAGAAAACCATTGCTTTTGTTTTAGAAGATCTTGGGGGGGTGGGGGGGGAAGAGGGGAAAGAAAAGTTAACAAAAACACTGTTTCGTAGCAAGAGTCAAAGTTTTTCAATAATCACCATTTTTTTCACTAGCATAACATTAGAATTGACTTTTTGTCTTGCTGACATAGCAACTAAGGAAGTTGTGTTGCATTGACCATATTGATTGTGAACAATGCAGCCATCAGTGGGACTTTGCACCATATATTTTCGATATTGACCTCCCATTCCCTTTTCCATGGCTCTATGGGTTCGCTATTGGATTTGGACTGCAGTGTAATAAACAGCTAAGGTTTAATTAATGGTAAATGAATACAAGACATAGGTTATGACTTTAACTAATTAGGGAATTGTTGAATTAAGTCTGCCTTGGAATGCAAGGCAGTATAATCAATATCCAATAAAAGGACTATGTATGTAATTTACCTGCAAATGTGTTTCCAATACCATCAAAGTGAGTTTAAATAAGTAAGATATATGAAAGGCTACTGGAAAAAGATTTCAAAAAGTTAACACTTTATGGCTTCAAAAAAGGTTTTTCTCCTTGCAGAAGGAATGTCATCTTGAAGTATCCTCTCATAACACAGATGGTGACACGCAGACACAGCTCTCCCTAAAGGACAGTGCACACTCAAAAGATTTTTCCTTGACAATGTAACATTAGCAAATACTGCCTCTGCCTCTACAGAGTATAGCAAACACAAACCAGTACTCCCAACATGAACCAATTAAGTTTAACGGCAAGGTCTTGGGGCATCTTGGTCAGCCTCCCAGTACCATACATAGAGCAGTCGTTTAGTTTTAATCGTGCGGCTCCCCTTCCCACACCGGCCCTGAAGAAGCGTTCCCAGGTACAAGAACAGGTCACCACATGAGGGTCTGATCAACCCTGAGCAACCCCCAAGACTACTTCTGCTGGATAAACCAGCTCACACAGCCTGATTACTCATTCTGTAATCACTCCTCCGAAATAAAAAAAAGAAACCTACCTACTCCCTTGTGGGCATCTACGCTGGTAAACTCTATTGTCCCATTATGGCCCTTCCTAGGATTTTCCTGATACTGTTTGTGGTTCCCATTGGGACAATATCTGTAGGAAAGTCCATAATCTGCAAGATAAACCTGGAAGACATGAACAGACAAATGAATAATGCTTTTGTCCTTTGAAAGTATAACCTTTATAATTAAGTCTTAAGAAACTGATAGGTTAAGGACAGCCTTAGATCTAAATTTTATTAAACCAAATGGTGCCTCAGGATAAAATATGTACAACTGGGGGCTATAACAGCTGCCCTCCCCATTTAAATCCTTCCGCTAATATACTCTTATCTTATTTCAGAGTCGAGCAGAATTTCAGCCTTTTTATTTTGTTCCTAAGCTCTCTCCTCTCCAGGTGGGCATCTAGACATCATAAACCGCAATATGCCTTTTACATACCATCACGTTGCTTATGGGATCCCTTCCCCTCCTTACTTAAACAGGCACATACACACCCCTGTTTAAATTTTCCATCAGCTGAGACTGTGCAATTTCATAACAGCAGTGCAACTTAAAAGCCAGAGGAAGCGAGAGGCACCAGCTTCCCCCAGCCGGGCCGGACACAGGGCTCCAGCGCTAAGAGGGACCGTGACCACAGGGCTGCTGGGCATCAGCCCAGCTGTAGTCTCGTCTTTTTGAATGTCACTGTCAGTAAGTTCGTACTGGCAACAACTATTTAAACATAAAGTGTAAGATAAAACTAAGCAAAACAAACTACCCCCCCCAACCCAGACAGCAATCTTAGTAAATCACTCCTGAATTTATAACAAATTTTAAAAAGGCATAGAGCCAGACTTCACTCTGAGTTACTCTGAAACAAATTCATGGAGCTAAATCAGTGTAAGAGAAAAAAATTTGGGCCCCCAGGATGTGTATTGCAGCAAGCTCATGCATTCTGCCACACCAACCTTTCCATCCTGGCACAGGTGATTTTTTTTTTTCCCAAAATGTTTCACCATAGCTACTTAAATAGCCAGAAGGAGGAAAGCACACAGTTCGGAATGATGTATCTGGGAGATGCACTTGCATATTCTTGGGACTTAACTGTGAAAGTATTAACTGACTTTAAACTTAGTCTCACTAACTTTTATGGTATGTGAAGCTGACAACAGAACAGCTCAGGACAGCTGAATTTTACTTTCTGTTCTTCTGTTGCCTGTCAAGACAAACATGCTATCTGGCTCCTACGCCTCTATTTCTCTATAGGCATAGCGCATGCAGTACTGCATCCATGTCAATTCTGCCACTCACGTAATTCAGATCAAGGGCACAAGTCCACCCTATGAAGTTCAGATTAACATGTTCTACCTTCCAACAGGGGTGGACTTAATACTTGCACACGGTCAATTATTGCAGCGCAGCTGACAAGCAGTAACTTGTTGAAAGCATCTGGAATTTAATCACAGTCTGTCCACCCCACAGTACCCCATAGGTTATTTTCTCACTCTGTCATTTTCACACTCCCACCTGGCCTTTGCCCCTTACATTGACCAGTTCTCACATTAGGCAATTGCTTTTTTTATAAATATCCAAGTATGGTACTTTTCATTTAAAAAAAAAAAATAACACTACAGACTGCTATTATATTGTCAACGGAACTGATCTCTGGGGCAAAAGCGAAATCATCTGAAGGCATACAGAGATAATTTTTACTAAATCATATTATATTATATTACATTATAAAGAAAAACTTTTTCTTATTCAAACCTTAGTTTTGCTTCCTCTTTAGTTAAAAAATAGTCTACCCTATAAAAGTCTAAAAAAACCTCTTCTGGCACTCACTTGTAATTTAATTATGTCGCTCCTGGTAGAGGAAAAACAAACAAACAAAAAACCCTCAAGAAAACTTAACGCAGTATTTTGTAGCACATTCTGTTGAACTACTGATTCCTGTTTGTGCTCCAGGCAGCTTCAAATCCTGGGATGGCTGGTCTCTTGGTTTTACTGTTTCTGCTGCAGGATCTGTGCTTATCTGGAGCGTGTAAGCTGGGACACAGCCCTCACTTCCTGCAGGGTGATGGCTTTTAAGACTGCCGATGATGTTTTTCACCTGATGGACTATACAAACTGTGATACAAGATTAAAGACCGTAGGCACGTTCAGAAAATCTGGGACAAGGCATAAACTTTGTTGGGTTGACCGATTTCATTTTCTCCTGCGTCCGTTCTCCAGCGTATTCCTGATGCTCTGGTACCTGTACTAATTGAGCCCACAGTCACTGTGAGAGAACTAATTTAAACTAATATCAAGTTTTGCAACTCTTCTGCATCCTTTGTGGGCTGGGAAGGAGAGACTAGGCTAGAAGGTGTATTCTTCCCCGGCTAAGTGGTACATTTTGGATTTTGCTCCACTACAGATTTCTGACACGTACAGTTGACCAGATACAATAAAATGAAATACAGAGTAGATTTCAAGCTTTAAAAATTCAGGCTATGCCTTATGTTAAAGTGAGATGTTAACTGTTAGAAAAAACAATACGAGAAAAAAATCTGCCAGCTTTCTGGTTCTCGCTGGGCTCTGAACGCTAGCTTATGTGACAGACGCTTCTAGATGGCAGCCCAGCCTTGGTGGTCTTTCAAACTATCTTAACAACAGGGCATCTAGAAAGTAGCCACAAATGTTTGCTAGTCAAACTTGAACTACGTAAAAAAGTTAACAGTTACACTACAGATAAATCACAGTAACTATGTACTCTTAGCCCATTTTTAAGCAACAGATTTGCTTAAAATACCTTCAGCAGTAGTATGAGCAGAGCAGTTTTAAATTTATACTGGAAAACCCCTGCAAAAATGAGAAGTAGCTTAAGGTTATTATACCTTGACTGATGGTGGCAAGACCTGGAAACGAAGAAGCAATCACTTCTTAAAGCCACTCACATGCAACTGCAACAACATCTGTGATTGCACCACAGTTTGCTCCAGAAGTCGGTCCTAGGTGTCATTGTTCAGCTTACTTCTAGCTGAGCCATTTTTCACTTCCACAACTTTAACATCCAATTTTTTCCACAAACATGCAACTGACGGTAGCCTCTCAAGGCAGAGCCTCTTGGCCACCAACGAAAATCAATCCCCTTCAGCTTGCACAAAACCTGCGATGCACTGTTACAACCTTGCCACAACCATTATCAGAATGACTACATTATTTTAAATTACCATTAATTTCATTTCATCAATTCTCATTATAACCCTTTCATCATTAAAAAGATATATAGTTCTTTATAGCTAGTTGTCACTTTTTGACAATGTAACACAGCATGCCCTTCCAAATTTACTCAGAACATGGTGGGTAGAGGAGTTAACGACTTTGTAGGTTGTTGTGTTTTTTTAAGGGTATAGGAAGGGGGAAAAGAAGATGAATATAAAGAAAAACTAAGTCAGTGTTAGTATGTGTTTCAATACCATAAATATTTTTCAACTGCATGCTCTTTTTAGGAACAACAAAAGAAATAAGAACAAAAAGAGACCAAAAGGTACGTAGAGTAAGATGAACAAGACACTTGAAACAAGAAAGGGTAACACGTATGATGAAGGTGCAACAGTGACATAGGCTGGGTTTAGCTGTGTTACTTTGTACACTCCTTCCCACACACTTCTTTATCTAAACTCTGGGTTCTGTTCAAGTTCCTGCCTTACACATCCCAGTCTGCACTAGACTCAGGAGGGCTTAGCACGGTCTGTTATTAATAGATTTTGTAACAGATTAGGAGCCAGATTTCTACAGTCTTTGCACTTAATTTCATGCAAACATGAATGCGCCCAACTTATTCAAGCAAACAGCCACACAGGCATAAATAATTATTTATGTGTACAAGTAACCAGACGTAGATTCAGCAGTCCTCTTGTCCTTTCTGTGCATGACTCCCAAATGCTGCTTTATATCTGAAGTGCTAAATATCTGCTAAACATCTAAAATTCTTACAACTTTTATACATCATGATATATAACTGCACTGATCTGGTAAGTCTAAAGCCTGGTGCTTTGGATTCTCATGGTATTCTCTTTAACTTAAAGTACAGAGAAGGAGATTTATGGCTGAAAGGGTAACAATACAGTGATTTTCTTTGTACATTTTCTTTCCAGTGTTTCCATTACTAGGCTTATGTAATGCGCTGTAAATAATTAAGTAGATACCTACTAATAAGAGGCAGATTGGTTGCTAATGGCCACAGTGCTGTCAACTTCAGTTGGACACTACACTACAAAGTACACTGAAGGTAGATCGAAGTCCATCTTGGGACAGCAAGTCTGAAGTGCAGTATTTGGGACAGAAACAGCATCTTTCACAAAGCAGAAGCCAAGGAAGGAGGAAAGCAGGTTAAGCAAAGGAGAGAGGGGAAGAAATCTTCTGTGACTTGTCAGCGGCAAGTCCTGACGCTGGAATCAATTGAACTCCAAGATATTTGGGCCATTACTACAAAAAGAAATTAAACCAGTGTAAACAGTTCTACCCAAATGCAGCAGTAGGACTGACAAAAAAAGAATTATGACCACCTGATTGTGAAGTTACATCTCAGATCAGAGGTGTAGCCAGCATCCACGAGTTAAAACTCAGCTGTTTCTGTACAGTATCTCTGCATACTGTATCTCTCCTAAACACACGTGAAGGAGAACAGAGATTTCCCTTTTTCTCAATTCATCTGCTCTTCAGCAAATCTGTCATACTGGACTAAAGAGCGGGAATCACAATGATTCATCTCACAATGAAGAACAGCTTAAAGTTGGAATTGTTTTCATGCATGTTCTTCCTATATGATCAGTGCATGAGCCCTGTATCTTCTACACTGGTCCACTGAAAGCTGGTCTTAAAAGTTAAGATTTTGAAACATTTTTGTATTCTTCTTTTTTCCTTTTCAGTTAGAGCTATCTATGATAATCAACTCAGAGTTTTATTCTGTAACTATCTTGTCTAAGAAACATTTAAAATCAAAATCAGAACTGAGGTGCAAATGCAATTAAAATTTACCGCTTAAAAGTCCGAACAGTCAACTTCTGGTGCAGACTTGAGTCTGCAACACTGCAGTATGTCTGCCCATGTATTCCATGAAGGGGAAAAAAAAAATAAATACTACAAGGTAATTGTTTTGAAGAGGTATTCTTCCAAACCTTATTTAATTCATCAAAAACTCTAATTTTAAAAGCTCTTGTCTAATGACTGCTTGTCTCTTTTAACAGTATCATAATTTAAATGAGTTTAATGGATTTGAATTTCTCTTTTAGAGTCTGTATCAATAATGCTTATTATTCTGCTTTATCATACAGTTACTGTTATGCAGCGAATTATCTTTAACTCACCGCAATACTGAGATAGTGCTTCACTTGTTCTGTAATTTATAGGTATGATCACTTCAAGTTTTCTTTCAGGCCTCTCCGAGATTCATGGGTTGTATACTTCCCTTGGTCCATCACTCCTGTTCTGTCAGTCATTGTGCTGGGTCCGTGTTCAGAAACATATTGACTAGAGAATCGATCTTTTGACCTGTAACTCACTGAATGGCCTCGCTTCCTTCTATTGAATAGATCTGCAGCAAGCTGCTCTTTGAGGTCAGTTGATTCTGATCTTCTAACCATTTCTAAACACCATTTGGAGGTCACAGAGTGGCAGAACCTTTACTTTATTTGTTTCTCTGCCTTGCCACAGAAGGTAGGGGATAGCAGTATGGATTTCACATGTTCTTTCAAAAAGGGGACTATGATATTTATCGGCTGTGGTGTAAATTTAGCAAGTTAATTTAGAGAACAGAGAGAGAGTAGCAGCAGAAAGTCTAACATAGAAAAATGATCTTTTTTGGAACTGCACGAAGTCAGTGATAAATTCGTGCATAAGAGTACACACGAGCAGCCACTAAATGAGAAAAAAAATGCAATGTGAGTACAAAGATGCACCTGCTTCTTTGAACAGAGATTTATGTCTCTTTACCAAAACAGAATAGAGAAATAAATTTTGAATATATATATATTATTTTTAAGAGATTAGTTATGGGTTCCTTTTGAAAACGAATTTATAGAATTAAAGAACATTTCCAATTTATTTTCTCTTAAAATGCTAGACCCTAAAGAGCAAGAACCCACTAGCATAAAATTCTTAACAAAAACTCACCACAGAAATTGTTTCATCAGACAGCTTAATTATGCCAGCTCCCACTGGAGCTACACATCTCTCACCTTGTGTTCCCGAGTTTGAGTTTGCCACTGGCTAGATGCTCTCACTCCCTATTTATGAGATTAGGTTGATCACTTTACCTCCCAGTTCCATTGTTTTTAAAAAACAAGACCGAGGCAATGTAGCTATCAACCATTTTAGCAGAGAGAGAAGGTTGGACAAAACACTTCACAGGCATTTGGTAGCAATATCAGTGCCTGAGGTTTTATCTGAAGTGTCTAAGGTTGGTACAAGATTGCCAAAATTAAAATACAGCATCTCTGACGACAGTTGAGAGGATATAGGACAGGATATTCCATATTGTTTTCATATTTAGTCAGTGGTAGTGCTCCACAGAGCTTCCCAAAATACTGCTCTGGTAAATACATAATACATTTAGCTAGCTCACCAGCATGTTACAAAGACAGCTTGATTTGTAGAAAAGGCTGTCACAACATCATGAAGCCTTACATAGGAACTGGACACGTTTGGAATAGGAAGAAGCAACTTTCATGGCAAAATTACATGCAAATTAATGGCACATGCAAATAGCCAGGACATGACAAATGCAAAATCATCTGTGTGAATACACACGTACAGTTCTGAATACCTGAAGCCTGCACGAGAATATTGCCCAGTACTGCTCCTAACCCAGGTAAAGAACAGTTATTGAAGTATGGGGGCAGAGAGCGCATCACAGTGAACAATTCCATGGCGAGGATATTCAATTAGTGGCATATGTAGATCTGCCAATTTGAAAGTTTTAGCTGTGATGTCGGTGAGATTATTCCTTCTTTTCATGCCTCACAAGCCACAGAGCATACATGTTTCAAGACACTGTGCAACCTGTGTCTGGAAAATAATTTTTTATTTGACCAGAAACACTCCCATTAAGCCACCTGCCCTACTGTAGTACACATTACCTTAAAATACATTAAGAAATAATCATCACTGTCATGGGTGTAGATTGGTGTGGTATAGTTATCATGGCTTCAGTGAAATCAGCAGACCTGTGGCCACTTGCAGAATTTCTGGGGCCCATGCCTGGGAAGTTTATCTGAATAATATCTGAACAGCTCTAAGTTTTCTTAAGCATACAGAAATGAAAGTTTCCTTCATACCTTAGAAGTGCAAGCTAATATTAGAAATTCTCTCCTGTTAACTCTTTTGAATTAGAATGTGAACTTTTAAAAATGTTTTATAGAATAATTTCAGCGGAAAAAAAAAATTACTGAAACAAAATTCTACGCAAAACCTCTCAGCAGTAACATACACTTTGTACATGTTGAGCTAGGAGCTACTTACACTGGAATATCTATTGATTCATTTTATTTAATAAATAAAACTTAAGTTATATTTCCACCTAAAACCTCTTTCCAGTAACTCACAAGCACCCTATTTTCAATTTGTCAATGAATTTACTACTCACGAAAAAAAAAAAATACTATTACAGCATGATCATCATGCAGACAACATAAGAAACAAATCTGAAAATCACCCCACAATCTCGCCAGTGCAAAAGCAGCTGATCAAAGTCAGCTGCATGTCTTAAAATTTTATTATTACTGTAAATGGACACTTCCAAAATTATTTCAATGTGAAAAACAGCAGCATATCTTGCTGTCATAAAAATACACAATAGCCAAGACAAAAAAAAAAGTCATTTGAGTTATGTTAATGGGTTTGGGTAGCAGATCGTTTTGCCTCTAAATAGCCGCCTCCTTTGGATTCAGCAGGCTGGTAAACACCATAAACTGAGATTATGTACTGGCTGCTACCATTGTCTAAAAACATGGCTGTTAAAACAGCCATGTTAGTTTTCAAACTATGTGTTTTAGAAAGCTGGAAAGTTAAATTTGACTCAACCATTTAACTTGAAACTCGTAAAAAAGCAGATATAGTTCAATGGTTCAAGCTCCAATGGCAGTGAGCTGTTATGGAAGATCTGTTTCTTCATCACTGCAGCAGAAAAACAAAAATTAAAAGAAAAGTACCACGACTTACAGCTAATTATATTTAAGTGAAGTTAGAGATGTCCTTTTTTCCTAAATGATTTTTTTCCCCCAAGAAAAAAAGCATACTTAGATTTTATTAACTAAAGAAAAAAAAGATATCGTAAGAGCATGTGAAGTATGACAGGATCAAAAGATTTGTTCCGAAACGTTTCACCAAAACACTTCAATTTCAAGGCTAGCTTTAGGCTTTACAGTGTTAGAGAGCAGCAACCTTAATCCTGCTTACCTGTTACATCTACTACAATGAGCAGGACAAGAGAGTTAGCAGCATGGAAACACAATTCATGACAGTATTAGAAAGCGAGAACTTCCCACAAGTAAAAATACAAAGGGCCACATCCTTAAACTCTACTAATATACTTTAACTGGCGTAACCTAGAACAGCAATTAGGTCCTCTAACTTACCCTCTTGATTAGTTGACCCATCCATACCAGTACCCCAGTCAGCAGAGCACAAAGGCAACAAAGCAAAGCTTTGTCCTGCGTCTTTCTTGGACCTTAAGCTCCACAGAGCCACTCTCAGATTTGTCATGAGAAGATGTGAATGTTCATGCATAAACTTCTTTCAATACGTGAATTGTTAATGCAGAATATACATAACTTAAAACTATTAAACAGTTATAAACACATTAGAGTAACAGTGTAGATAAGTAAACATGCTTACCTCATGTGGATTGGTATAGCCCAAAAGTAGATTTGCTGCTTTAATGTCACCATGAACATACTCATTTTCATGTATATATTCCAAAGTATCCAACTAGGAAAGGATTTAGAACAGAAAAGAAAACATCACCTTCTCCACTCTGCCCCTAACCCTACCACCAAATACTTCTCACTTATACTGTGAAATCAAGGGCTACGCAGACTGAGCTGACAAATTTGTTTTGAGATAGAGCAGAAGGACCACCCAGTCAGCCTACAGGGTCTGTTCCCACCAGGCACGTAGCTGATGGCAAATCATAAACAAACCACAGTTTGCCACAAGGTATCCCTGTGTAACTACCTACAAGTACCGGCTTCTAAGGTCACAAAGCAAGAATGAAACTAGTTCACTCATAGAGGAAACATTGAGAACACCAAGCTCTTAAAAAGAACATATTCAATCAGCCCTGAAGGTTTTTATCTGATCCTGACAGCTATTATATGACCTGCATGTCATGTCACCATCCCCCTGCATCATCATCATCCTTTTTCAGCTCCTTACTAAGGTACAATAGCTCCAATTGTTATTAAAAAACACATTTGCACTTGGCAACTCATACAAAGGACAATCTAACCCTGGCTTTTGGACGGTACAAAGAGTGTTAGAAGTTTGTCAATTATGTGATTATGAAAGCCCTTCACTTTTTTTTTTTTTAATTATTATTATTATTTGGGTTAAAAGGAAATTTTGGAGGTGTCCAGTCTAAACCCCCTGCTTCAAACAGGACTAATGTAAGTTAGGATCAGGTTGTACAAGAGACTGAAGAGTCAAGTTTTAAAAGTCCCCAAGGATGGATGTTTCACAGCCTCTGGGAAGCACATTCCAGTGCTAAGACACTCTTTCTGCAAAAACTTTTCCTTTATACTCAGAGTTCCTCTTCCTTACAGCCATTGCCTCTAGTCCATTTGCTGCACCTCAATTCAGTAATAGCAGCCTTTCACAACACCAATGATATTACAAAAGAGCATGTATACAATCTTCTGTTAGCGTGTGCCAGTCTACACACATTTGAAAACAAAACTGATATTTGCAGACTAGCCTAACTCTGGCCTGTTCAGCAAACACACTGAAAATTTTGCATTCAGGCATGCAATTGTGAACTTTGACAAATACGGATGTCTAATACAATACCCTTCAGCCATTGGGGGGAAAAAAAAAAATCAATACATATTAAAGCATATGAGAATAGGCTTACACATCTCAGTCGAGACACACATTTTGAAGTGTATGGTCTATGTTTTAACCCATAAGAAAAAACTTTTGGTTTAAGTCCACCAACTTCCAGTCTGCAGGTGGTCTTGATTTTCTACTTAATACTCATTTTATTTTTTAAAAAAAGATGAAAAATAAGAAAATATATAGCATTTACACAAGTTTAATTATAAACTCAAGAGCTACCTAAAGGAACTATATTAGAAAGATAATTTTCTAGTTGAACTTAGCAAGTTTGAGACACAGCAATTTCCTCTGTCTCTGCGCATACCATTCGTGCTCCAAGTTGCAGAACAGTGTCCTTCTTAAATCTGCTTCCACAGTCTTCAAAGATTCTTTGAAGGTCTTCCCCCAGTCTTTCCATGACCATGAATCTATAGCTACCAGGAAATATATAAAAGGGAGGAATTCTTTAAGACAAGACTACAAATTTGTGTCAGACTGAAAGGACTTATATCCATTTTGTTGAAAATGGATTTTCACTCAATTTGAGCTTAATTACAATTCATCTTATTACCTTTTTCCCTTGTATTCAGCCAAGCCTGATCCCCAAAACACTGGAATTCCTAAACATCTTATTTTTTTGAGATTCATCCATTTTCTTACTGTAATAATCATAAAAAGATAACATTGGGTTAAAGGTAGCTAGATAGTTTCACGTTTGGTGGGGGATTTTTTGTTAGTTTTGTTTTAGCTATCAAGCCAAGACTTTGAATGAAACACTGAAACAAATAAGACTTATTCGGCAGTTTGCGTAGCAAACAATTCAGACCGTAACATTACTCTGAAGTTCTCTACACTCTGCAAAACAAGAAGCAGTTTTTTGCTCTAGCAATGTGGTACTGTGTTCCCTTAGAAGGCAGATAAGCAATTACCAATAGCTGAAGAAATAATTCCTTTAGACGCTCTACTTCATTCAACACAGAATGCTTCAAGCTATCAAAAGTGCTTATGTCTACCAGCAATCTAAGTCATCTAAAGTCTTTAGGACAGTTCCCATGAATAAATCACATCCATGCTTAAGTGTCTGCAGAATCAAGTGCCTTGATTACTACTAAATCCTATGATGATTACACATACTCTTAGCTCTGCACATAGAAATAGTTACTAGCAGAAATACTGTCACCAATTAGTCTATGGAATACCTCTGTACTAAGGCTGGCCTCTCTCTGAAGCCCAGTCATTGTTGTGCACTCTGGTGTGCACAAAATAAATTTGGCATGCTTCTGTTCTCCCTTCTGGGAGGACGACATCCAAGTAAAGAAACCTGTAGCAATCTAAAATTATTATAGCACCAACTAGGATTAGTTCAGTGTATATGAAAAGAGTCGGCTAACAAGCTCTAAAGCAACAGTTCTTATTAGAATTAGTTAAGCCCGAATTTGTCCTTAGATCTACCTGAATCAGAACTGATAAATTACTTACTATGCTCTTGTTTTGCAGCCCTCTGGTAAAATTTCAGTTCAGAAAATAAGGGACCATTTTCAAGATATTCCTATTGAGAAATAAATAAACTTAGTATCACAAAATGCATGAGAAAGACAACAGTTTCTAAAGAAAAGTGCATGAGAAATTCAAAGATGATGAAACCCCTTTTTTTCCTCACCTCCCATATAACATGCCATCTGAAATGTAATTTTACTAAGTAGCTAAAAAGAAAAGTTTGGCAACACATTTTCATAAACAATACAGACTCTTTCAGGAATTAAGACACTATTTTCAGAAATATTGTAGATGAGGTGTGTTTAAGTTCATAGTCTGATTTTCCTTACTGAACTGCTGAGGGCAGTAACCAAGGAAAGGAAAGAATCAAGTAAAGGAAATACTGTATGTCATGAAAATGCCAAATATATCCCCAAGCAGGGAGAATATATCAAGATATAAAAAATAAGGCAAAAAAAACAAAGCCAAAAGCATGCAATATAGACCCAATGCTGAAAATAAGGATAGATAATTAAGAGAAAGAACTGCATACATGTTACAATTTAGAAGTGAGAACTATACATTACCACTTTAATCACATGCACTGCATCATCTTCTACAGGAACATGAGTTTGAGGGGAAGCTGCAAAATGAGAAAAAGATGAGGATCAAGATGTATACAACAAAATGTAGTTGCAAAAAAAGACCAAGCTAATGTTGCATAAGGTGACCAAAAAATACATGATAAAAATACACAACATTTTGACTGAACTCCTGCTTTTAAAGGTCAGAGTTTTGCCAAGTTCAAGAAAAAAGAAAACGAAAGCACCACACACAGGGAAGTTTTAATCAACAAGTACAGAAGCAATTTTAACCCACATTTTCAGAACTCTCTCCCCTGATGCTAATTAAGGAGTAAGCAGGATGTCCCCATTGCACGTTTGCACCACAATGAGGTATTCCATTATAACAGACTACGTTTAAGTCATTCCAGTCAATTGGATAACCTCTGTATTTGGTTGCTGTCAATCCACTGTCGTGACACAGACACCACTTAAAAGTTATGACCTACATTATGCCTCTAGACAGGATTGTCTGCTTTCCTCTATTACAAATTAATTTGTCCCTAGAACCTTGATTTCTACTCTGACATTATTTAGACACTGGCCTAAGTTAGGGATAGCGCAGCCACCACCTGCCTAAAGGGGAGATGAGGGATTGTGCCTCTTAGTGCAAGTAGAGATTTCAAAACAATAATTGACCACATGTGCCAATTACAGCGCAGGAGACAGAACCTCTCCGCACAGACAATGCAATCCTATTTTCTTCTGACCCTGAGAGAACTATCAGTTCTCTCTGATACTACTGAAGCTACATGGAGCTACACTGGGATTAAAATTTAATGAGACTAAATCATCTTTTAGAATCATCACTGAAAAAAACTAAAAAGAATACAGTTCCTTAGAAATAAGTGTCCTTTTCAAACTTCTTATAATGATCAAATATCAACAACAGTCCAGGTGTGAAATACTTCAACTATCAGCACACACAAAAATAGACTACTTTTATCAGCATAATAAAAATCAAGTAAACTTGGATCTAATCAAACCATCCAAGCTTACATTTTTTGATGGTCAGGGCATAAAAATATTTTTTTACAATGAACAGATTCCTTCAGCTACCATCTTCCTTCAATTCTATTCAGCATCTGGGCTGAATCTGGCAGCATACACACCCCAAACACCCACAGGGTCCCCGCTGCCTTCTGCTTGACAATTCCCCATGGTAATGCTTCTGTGCTAATAACACATTAAGACAAAATGAACATTCCTAAAACAAGAGCTCTGGAAGGTGTGAACTATCCACAGACTCAAACGACTAGCAGTCACATTCAGAATACAATTTAAAACTATCATACAACTAGGAAGTAAATTTTGGTAAACTTTGTTCTTACCATATTATTGTACTGAACTGGGAATTAAGGCACAAGTGCTTAAGTCTTTATCTTTCTCTGCCACAGGTAGACTACATGTTAATAGCTGAAGACATTAATCTAAGGGAACACATCCCATGTGTTTTCATTGTATTCAACAACATCACATTACCCAAACAGAATCAGATGTGCTCCCTTACTGACACAGATCAGAAAAAATCCCATGCATAAGAAAATGAATTTTAATACCAAGTTACTTAACAGAGGTTTGATAGGTATAGAGAAGTATCAAATTTAAATGTATTTGAAAGAGTCTGATCTAACTTCCCTGTAGACATCTTGACATTTTATAAAGAGAGGCCTCATTCATGGTAATCTGGAACAGACAGAACAGCTGTCAGGGTAATGAAGAAGAGCAATTAACGGGAGGTAGCCGAGGAAAAGGGCCTAACCCTCATGGTTCTTAACACTATGGCAGTGTAGATGCTTTTTGGAGTCACACTGAAAGAACATCTTAAAGAAAAATAGAACCAAAACTAAGTGCAAATCGTTACAATGTGAAAAGGGAGAAATGTGAGACAAAGCTCAAAAAGATACAGGAACAGATGCTCCACAAAATGACTAACATGACATTCAAGTCCACAAAAGGAGAAATGGTATTATTGTCTTTACTGCACATACATGAAACAAGGCACAACATTCACAGTGAATAATACTTTCAACTTCTTACACAGATAATGCTTAGACATACATACAGATAAGCAGAAGTTGCATATGTACCTTTTATTACATTTTTTTAATTAACCATTCATATACCAGCAGTAATATTTTAACCACAGCTTAGAAATAAGACAGACAATTTTTTCTCCATAAATATACATAAATGGTTTTTTAAAAATAGTCTCATTACTATGTATAGTTACTTAACAGACTGGAAAGGCTCCCAAGGTTTAACAAACAGTCTGATTACATACCTCATAGACCACCACCACATACTATCCTGCGAGTTTAGCTCATAGTTAATTACTGTATACTCGTAATTAGCCATGTGCTAGCCTCGTTCTGTGTGGTAGCACATGGCTATTTATAATATTACAATCAGTTAAATGCTAGACTGCAGGACAGTAAGCAGAGACCCTGCAGGAGAGCAATGCTGATACGCAGGAGGTCTCCAATGGCATCTAAGTACACACATAGAGTATCAGGAGCACTATATGGTGAGATTACATTTGCAAAGGATATCTTGTGATAGCATAACAAGAGTGAGTGTTCCCAGTTTACAGTTTATGTTGGTTTTATCAACTAGAGATGCGCACTCTCCTTACATCTGGGGGGAGGGGTGTTGATGTATGCACACAACCAAAACCATTGTCTGCATAACTGTTAACTGGGAACACTGGTGCAAGATGAAGCTGTGCAGGGGGCTGTGGCTGTTTCCATCTCATGCCGAGATGAGTCTCACAAAACATTTGCAAAGGGCACAGATCTATTTTCTCTTCCTCTTCTTCATCCCACAATCACAACTACCATGACAGTGAAAAGCATACAAATGTAAAATGCACTCTGAAATAAAGCAGCGCGGTAAGATTCACATTCTTTGCCATAATTTCCAACTGTTGAGCCTACACAACACAGCAAATAACTTACTTCAGATCAACCTATGTCCAGAATTCCCTAGTGTCACCCAGACACAGCAGCTATGGTCTTATCACCCACTTCGATCGTGAATTTCATCCCTTTTGTTGCTGAGTGCCACAACCTTAATTAACGTAGCTTTCCAAGTGTTAATATGACATGGTAACAAAAGAGTGTTTCTGGATGAACTGCAATTTCCTACAACCACACAGCACAATTGTATGCTGTCTGACAAAGAAACGTGCCAATTCTATTTGCCAGTTCAAACATGCTTGTTGTAGTTTTAGCAGTTAATTTGTTGCAGTCACATTTGGAAAATGGTGAAATATTTTCAATGGCTCTCACAGAACCAGTTTCATTGACAAAGTTTACACAGTGGAAAAGAAAACAACATTGATTTGGTAGTTTGAAAAAACATCCCTGCTCCTGTCCACAGCTGGTGTCTTTGCCACTGCTGGATATTTTGAGGATATATTTGTTAGGGAAACATGAATAAAATTATTTTCAGAAGTTCTTGGGTTGCAAGTATTTTATTTTTGCTTTGTTCCATTGCTTAACTAATCCTGAAGAGTGATATTTTCAGCTTAGGTTTTTTTGCAGAAATAAAAACTAACCTCAAAAATATCACACTTTCAAGTTACAGGCTACCTACAAAAAAAGCTGGAAAAATTCTGACCCCATTTAAGTCAAGCCAAGAGATGTTAAATTCAATGGCTAACAATCGGGGGGGAGTGTTGCTCAGAGCATCTAACAATAAAAAGCGAACCAAGTTGCAGGAATATAGTTACTAAAACCAAAATGTACACAAATAAATAAAAAGTAGCATCTGCTACTTAACACACAACTTCAAATACTTCCTGCATACAGAGGGTACTAAGGCAAATATTTAAGGCAAACAAAGTATACTGCTTTCCCACTCCGCCTTAGCAATATCCAATATTTCCCAAGAACTGAAACATTCAGTGTCTGAAGGGTGTTTACAATCCATTTTTCACATAGACCAAGGAAGACCTGCTTCTCTGCTCATACTGTTATTTTAAAGATGCATTATCAGTTCCTGGACAGACTCTTTTCTGAGCAGTGTTTATGAATAGCTTTTTTTCTAGATTCTTCTTCTAGGTAGCTTTATGAATATAGAGTTTTATTACACAAATTACATATACATAGCCCTCTGTATCATGCTTGTGAAACCATCTTCCACAAGACCTAGCTAAGTTGTTTTTGGTAGAAAATTGTGCTCAACTGCTAAAATGTTTTGTAGAGAACTGCAAATGCCTCTAAGTTAAGAACATTCAGTACTGGTAGGAAATTTCACTACATTTCTTACTCATCTTTCTATGAAACCTTAATCTTGATTCACTAGAGCCAAAGTTTTGTGTTCCACAGCAACAGAAGCCACTGTTTGACTTTCAAAGTTAATTACTCTAAGCTGGAATAGGTATGACACATCCTTTAACCCCAGGCAGAAAAGCTATGCATGGTCTGCTCTTACAGCACTCTCAGATGGGAGTCCAGGCCTCTTAATATTTAGAACTTGATGCACAAACTGTTTTCTGGCAAGATTCTGCTCCAGCCCATCTGCTAGTCTGACACAGTGCCCACTCAGAAGATACTATGCCAGCTTCAGTGGGGTACAGGTGCCAAAGACGGCTGAAGGAAGTGCCCTCCATAAGGCAACAGGTGCCCTATCTTTCATCCAAAGACCTTCCTATTATCATATAATACTGCTCAGAAATACATCACCCACCGAAAAAAATAAATAGATCACACACTCTTGACTTACCGGTTTTACGAAGCATGCCAGGGTCTAGGTCCCTGACCAGAACCCTCACAAGGTGGACTAATGAAGTGCAGGACAACAGCTCTCAAATCACAGGTCCATACATATGGAAAGAAAACCCCAACACGTTATGTGGCAGAACACTAAAGTGTAATAGTAGTGATCTCTGCAAACTTTGTAACAGGCTTTAGACTACTGTGTAAAAATGAGTTATGCTTTCAAAGTTAAGACAACTAACCAACAAGGGTTCAAAAGAAAGAAGAAAGAGGGAAGATTCAAGAACCAGCAAGAACTCATTGAAGCAGGGAGTATTTCCTCTTTAACAGATGGAGCAGGCCGATCCTGTACCATGTGCATGGCCCTAAGTAACTAAGTAGCAAAATCAGGCTAAATTTATGATTTAGTTTGCCCGCAAACAGGGTGAAAAACTAGGTAATCTACTTGCTATATCTGTATTTGTATAGTTTAATATCAGTGTCTAGATAAAAACACCCTTTCCTGAAGCGGTGTTTGTCTGCCAATGAAATTTATTTTCACACTAAGGTTCACACCTGCAGGTACAATGAGACCTTTTTTGAAATGCATTTTAACATCTGAAGGTTAAGAAAAATCCATCCTTAACCAGACAGTTACCTACCAGTGCTATTAATTACAAGGTTTTGCTATTAATATTCTTCTTTCCATTGTGTTTATAAAAATCATGCTGAACATATAACTTTTGGTAAATTTTTATTGTTTTTTTTAATTTGTTTGCTGCACTACAGTAAATATTTTCAGTGAAGTTAATTTAAGCAACTCTTGAAGTACTTCATTTCTCTAGAATCAATCGCTAAAGCCAGCTTCCTATCGCAAACCAAGGAATGACAACAGAATGTGCTTCCATGAACCCTCCTCTTCCCTGACACATGTACACCCCTGCTCACAGCTACAGAAATTATCCACGGCAAGTACTGTTCCTGAAATAGAAACAACCTTTCTTTCACACCTCAGCCTGATTCCCAGAATACCAGGCCTCAGAATACCAACAGCAGAGTTACTATGGTCCAAGCTCAAAAGCAGAAAAGGCCACAACCACGCCTCTTCCCTACCTCTACCAGCAGCAGAGGTCCTTGTGCTGCTAGTATTAAAAGGCAATATTCACTCATTTAACCACTGTTTACTGCTCAAGCAGATGTTATTTGCCTCTTCTAGAAAATGAGGAGGGGGGGAAAGAAAAAAGAAAAGGCTAGTGTGCTGGCTATAGTGGTGACAGATCTCCAAGCAGGGCAGAATTCGATTATGAATTTATCAATACAGACTTTCCTGTTCTTCCAATATTATAACAACACATGCAAAAACAGCAATCAAACACCAGTATATAAACACCTGCTGCAAAGCCAGCTACGAAAAATGGTTTCAAAACTCTTAGTTTTCACCTATCACTTACAAAGTTCCATTACAATATACACACATAATACAATTAAAACACATTTACAATGTAATAAGTTCTATTGTAAAAGACACCATCTAACAAATATCTGTGTATACACAAATATATATATATGAACATAAATATTTTGCAGAACCATTAGTTCCATGAGAAAGAAGACTGAAAGTAGATAATGCTGTGTACAGCAGATTTCACCGTGACAGTGGAATCTTAACAAAACGTTGTGTGACCTTTCTGCATTTAAATTTTCAGTCCAAATTGTGCATTAATAGAGTGCTTGCAGCAGGACTAGAGAATGATTTATATAAAGACTGGTGTTAATTACTGGCTGTGATCAGGAAGATAAATGAGAGAATATAAGGCTCTCAGTAGCACCCTCCTCAACTTTTGCTTAATTTTCCAGTGTACTGTACAGTGTACTGTTCTCCACAGAGCTACAAAATAGTCATGAGGCCACCAGTATAGCCCGTTCTTCCTTGGTTGCTCTCCATTCTGCTCCCCCTTATCAAAGGCATAACAGTTCTGTCTGAGGTGCCTGACAGCAAATCAGCACCAGTAACAAAAATAAAATAAAATAAAACTTCTAACAGACAACAGCATAACTAATTCCAGTTTATGATCCATATTGCTCTTACAACAACAAAAGCAATGCTTGAGAGAACATCTCTAGATGGCTTCTATTGCGTCTGGCCACAGAGGAAGCTCTCCTCTTCAGAAGCATTGGGAAGAATCAGTATTACAACAGCCTTACAAAGCCTTCTGCTGATGGATTTGCCCTGGTCAAGATAAAAATGCAAAGGATAATCCAAGGGAAGGCACATGTCAACAAAGAAATAGACAAAACAGCACAGACGGGAAAGGGAATAATCAGAAAACCAGGGAAAATGTTTGTGAGGCAGGACAGAACTTGTAGATAGTGGTAACTTTCATGTACATAATTAGAAGTTTAGAAGCGCTGCACCTGAAGAGACTATTTGCATCCTAGGGTTCAGTGTCAGTAAATGGCTTTCAGCAGCTTTGATTTAGTGAACAGAACCTTCCACGGAATGCATTCCTCGTAAATATATTTTGCAGAGATACGGTAAAATTTCTCAAGAACATTGTTACAGATTAATGGAGTATGGAGTACCCTTAATGGGAAATTAAGCTATAACAACGCACATCAAAATCTTTACACCGCTACTGTAAAAATACTTATTAAAAGATATAGCTGGCAAAGTTAACCTTTACTTTTATAAAAGGGCTGTGCTGTTCATATCTGGCAGGCAGTCGAACCTGTCTCCACTTTCCTGTCTTGCCTACCTCTCTACAGCTTTTTCTGGGTCAGCTTCTCACTGAAAGCTTAGTGGTCCTCTCACATCCTGCTGTATATGCACTAAAAACTTGACTGAACAGCACAGACAAAGAAGCTGCCTCTCAGCACCAAGCATCTGTATCTTACTCTCAAAGCTTCATCATCTACTTCACTTCCCTTGACTCTCAAAGACAGCTACGCTCTTTCGCAGGGTCAAACCCAAAAAAGCTACCAAACGGTGTATTTTGCACAATATAAACACATTTCAGAGATAAAGAGGTGGACTAAACAAGAAAACTTCAGTCAGTATCAATACTTGGAGATAAATCTTGCCCATTTCCTTTTTTAATTGTAGAATGAGCTATAAAGGGAACCAAGCCTTCAGTTCAGTGCTACATGTAACATTCACTATCCCTTCTGAAAGAAGAGATTAAATGAACACAAATACCATTATAATAAGTGGCATCTGTATTTCTTCAGCCATGCTGTCATTTACGAAAAAACACAAAATAGTAATACCAAGGGTCCCAGACTGTATTCTCATTCTCAACTAATCCACTGACTGCATTCCATCTTGGTTCAGTGGAAGCCAAACTGCAATAAACACAATATATGAAATCACCTCAGTGGTCTGTGCGATCAAGCAGAAAACTAACCCAATTTGCATGAAACTGCCTGAATCCAAGGTGCTATACCACCCACAAGGTCCAGTGTGATTTGACGCAACAGAAAATGATGGAGCTATACTCTGAGTGATTCAGGAACACAACATTTTGTCTCTCACATGGAGAGCTACACCCACTACAGCCTTGCTTTCTGCACTGCAATCCCAGTTCCCTCAGTCCCTTCTTTCCGTGGGAGCTTTCTGCAAGTTTCTGTCTTCATTTCTTTTATCTTTGAATGGCAATACCCAGAGACACCTTAACTTTACTTCTTAGCTCATGCCAAGGTCTATTTTCTTATGGTAACTTCTCATACATACTTTAGGCACAGCATCTCTCAAACATAACCAACTGATGCTTCAAAGGTCATAATATGCTATCAGATATATCAAAAGGAAAGAGAATGTAAATATTCTAAAAGCATACTAGCCTTTGACTCCTCTGTAACTGCAGTTAGTTGAAACGTCTGTCATCCCCACTGGCTCAGTCTGCAGAGCAGTTAGGTATGCATGAACTATACGAATTCAGAGGAAATCAAACCAAAAACTTCACTACAGGAACCCACTAGATGCACTCCAACTACTAGCAGCAACATAAGGATTCAAAACAGTTCCTTCAGATTACCTCAAACCACGCATTTGGTGAGGAAATTCAGTGCAGCAGACCATACCAAACCTAGCCCAAAGTAGAACAAACCCTCAACTTAAATAAAGGGTAGACATAGGGCCATACCCACCAACTGTTGCAATTTGCTCATTCACTTCTGTTACACCAAACTCCTTGCAAACACACACAGAGCCTTAGTTTTCTCCAGGTGTTTCAGTGACTGTGTTTACTCTGCAGAAAAGCAGAAGCAGTGGCATTTAGGTTGTTACTGAAATCCTTTTGCTTCGTTCACACGGGCATTCAGTGGAATAAAGTGCCAGCTTACGCCTTTTTTCCCTCCCTAGAAAGTTTCTCCACTCAAACCTGAAGTCTAGGTGCAACTTAAGTCCAGATGCACAAGTAAAATTGTCCACACTCCCAAAATTTACAGCCACACTTTAATAGCTGGAAGAACAGTACAACTGGGCAACCACTTTAGAGAAGCAACATCTGACCACATATGGGACTATCACACCATGAAATAAAATATGTGTCTTCAGTTGCCATTCAGTTCTTTGTGATTAACCATAATGGACATGAGGAGGAAAAAAAAGAGGGAGAGGAAGAACAATTCAGTGCCATATAACATGTTCCCGAACAGCTGAAAGCAGACAAGCACCATGAGACAGCCAGACAGATGTAACAACGATCACAGTAAATCTGTCACCAAGAGACCAGTGGCGCACAAGCACTACATTTATATCTGCAAATAAGAACAGACCAAACATGCTAACACTTCTATAGAAAAGACATACCTCTCCTCTTTACAGCAGGTGTCTGATGCTACAATTTGACACTGATGGACAACTCCTTTCACCTCTATGAAACTACACTGCATCTAGCACAGCTCTGCGTATTTCAAAGGAGTTACTAAAGACAACAGAATTGGGAAGGCACGTGACATATGATGCCTGTTCCAATGAAAACTTGTCGCATTATAAAAATCTGGAAATCACACTAAGTGCAAAGCTCATGCTGTATAACTGTATTAACAGATTATTTTCTGACAAATCACTCAATATGAAGAAAATATCATTAAGAGATCAACTGGAAAAAAAAACAAGAGTGCGAAACAATCAAAAGCGTATAACATCCTCCTCTCATAACATCCTCCTTAGGAAACTGAGGAAGCGTGGACTAGACGAGGGGACAGTGAGGTGGATTGAGAGCTGGCTGTGTGACAGGACTCAGAGGGTTGTGATTAATGGAGCAGGGTCATGTTGGAGGCCTGTAACCAGTGGTGTCCCCCAGGGGTCAATACTCGGACCAGTATTGTTTAACATATTCATCAACGACCTGCACGAGGGGACAGAGTGCAGCCTCAGCAAGTTCGCTGATGATACCAAACTGGGAGGGGTGGCTGACACCCCAGAGGGCCATGCTGCCATCCAGCGTGACCTGGACAGGCTGGAGAGCTGGGCAGAGAAGAACCTAATGAGGTTCAACAAGGACAAGTGCAGGGTCCTGCACCTGGGGAGGAAGAATGTCAGGCACCAGTATAGGTTAGGGGTGGACCTGCTGGGAAGCATTTCTGAAGAAAAGGATCTGGGGGTCTTGGTAGACAGTAAATTATCCATGAGCAAGCAATGTGCCCTTGTCGCCAAGAAGGCCAACGGAATTCTGGGCTGCACAGGGAAGAGTGTGGCCAGCAGGTCAAGGGAGGTCATTCTCCCCCTCTACTCTGCACTGGTGAGGCCACAACTGGAATACTGTGTCCAGTTCTGGGCTCCCCAGTTCAAGAGAGACAGGGAACTACTGGAGAGAGTCCAGCGTAGGGCAACAAAGATGACTGAGGGATTGGAGCATCTCCCTTATGAGGAAAGGCTGAGGGAGCTGGGACTCTTTAGCCTGGAGAAGAGAAGGCTGAGGGGAGACCTTATTAATGGTTACAAGTATCTCAAGGGTGGGTTTAAGGAGGATGGAGCCAGGCTCTTTTCAGTGGTTCCCAGTGACAGGACGAGGGGTAACGGGCACAAGCTGGAACATAGGAAGTTCCGATCAAATATGAGGAAAAACTTCTTTACGGTGAGGGTGACAGAGCACTGGAAAAGGCTGCCCAGGGAGGGTGTGGAGTCCCCTTCTCTGGAGACTTTCGAGACCCGCCTGGATGCAGTCCTGAGTAATGTGCTCTAGGCAATCCTGCTTTAGCAGGGGAGTTGGACTAGATGATCTCTAGAGGTCCCTTCCAACTCTGAAATTCCGTGATTCTGTATTTTCCATGACAGAGACACAAAAAAATAGAAGGTATAGCTGATTTAGCATAAAAGGAAGTCGATTTATGTGTAAGAGTGACTTGCTTATCAAGTTTTAAACAGTTTTAAACACTAATACTCCAAATAGAAAGTTAACATACCTCTAACTTTAGAAGATCACAGTTGGCTCCAGGGACGATGTATTAAACTGCGTCTAGATAATTCGTTACTGCTGTCTTAATAGAAGCTCAATTTAGTCCCTAACAGTCACTGTGGAGTAGTTTGCCTGTATATGTTTGCCATGCAAAAAAGCCCACCAAACTCATAATATTGCCTTCAAAACAAGATTTGCTCTTTCTCAGAGACCAGCAATAATAACATACATTATATCCTCTCCAGTGACCCAGAGTGCTTTACAAACTGCTTTTCAGAACCATTCATTCCTTATAAAACACAGACTGAGTGAAACGCAGCAGCTTCTTCTGAAGAAAATACAGAAACATATCTGGGCTATAGCAAATAAAGAACAGCATTTCTACCTCTGGTGAAAGACTTTAATGTAGAGGCAACACCAAGCTAACTATTATTACTGTTATGTTTCTTGGATGAAAACTGATTTAGTCTTGGCCAGAAGATAACATTTCCAATAACTGCAAACGCAGAGAGTTCCAGAGCACAAGACTGGCATAAGTCCAAAGCAGCAGCTCATGAAAGCATTGCAATTACTTTGAAGAGCATCACCTGGCAGTGCTCTTCAGCAGTCTGACAGCAGCAGCACCTTGCCTGCCCTACACAAGCTCCATAGAAAAGTACACTAGGAGCCAGCAAACTGGGCTGTACAGTCCATGGAGAACATGCTGCACCGTCAGCAACACTTCTGAACAACAAGGACACCCAACAGGGCGCTGCAAACATCAGAAAACCACACTTCAACACAGATGACCACCAGCATGTAAACAACAGTAACTTTTTAAACCATTGCTGTCTTATTATTCATGCCAGAAAGTTACCAAAAAAGTTGCAAGTCACCCTTGTAATTACCACCAGTATTTTACCTAAATAAATCAAGCCAAATCCTCCCTGGCCGATCTGAGTGCCCAGCCTCCAGACTTTTCCTTCGGTGTCTTTCAGGATCATGTCTTTTGGGAGAGGAACTGGCAACTTGCGTCTGCCGCAATCCTTAGGCGGCATCGCACCTTGAGTGGGGGGAAAAAAATGAAAGAAGTTGACTTTTGTCGGAAGAAACAATACCCCTCGACATCCTTTGCTCAACAGGCACCGAGGCTCCCAGCTCCCCGCGGCCCCCCCCTCAGGGCGGCGGCTGGGGCCAGCTCCCCGCGGCCTCCCCCTCAGGGCGGCGGCCAGGCGCCTCTCCCCCGCCCCAGGCCCAAAGGGCCGTACAGCGCAGCGGCCGGCCGGAGCGGCTTACACGCAGCGGCCTCCCCTCCACCGGCCGACGGGACGGGGGTAGTCAGCGGCTCCCGCTCAGCCGCCCTGCCCGCTCCCCTCACACCCACCTCCGCAGAGCCCCCGCGGCCTCCCCCCGGCGCCGGCTACAAACTTCCCAGCCGGGAACTTCCCGCAGGCCGAGCCCAGGCGGAGGAGGAGGCGGGCTGCCGTCTTCCCGCGGGAAACCCCGCGACGGGGGAAGGGCCGTGCCCGGCCGGGACTGTGTGGGCTGGGCCCGCCTCCCGCCGCCGCCCCGCTCCCCTCAGCGAGGCGGGGCCCGGAGGGAGGGTGTCGCGCGCCGTTTCCCGCCTCGCCGGCGGCCGCGCGCGCAGCGCTCCCCCCTCAGGCGCCGGCGCTTCGCTTCAGGGGAAAGGGAGAGGGCAGAGCGAGCACCGGAGCCCCGCCAGCTTCGGCTCTCCCTCTTTTTAAGCTGCACTTCGTAGGTGAGGATTAAAAGGGATTTGTTGGGTGTTTTGTTTGTTTTGGGTTTTGGGTTTTTTTTGTTAAAGTGGTTTGGAGCATATAGAAGTTGATCAGACTGTTCCCTGCCTGAGGTTAAAGGGGGAACGTGCAGCAAGGGCTTCAAGAGCCATAATGAAGTCAGAGAGCTGCCAGGGGGCCACCCCTCACGTCAGGCCACTTTTATCTCAGGATCTTTCTGGTGTAGATCCACCACTGGCCACCTCTTGTGTTCCAGGATCATTTCTACACAGAGAAACATAGATACTTACCCCAAACCAGCACACAACACCTCCTGCATTCACTCTGGTTGAGACAGCGCAGAGACTTGCACTGATGGCCTGGAGCCATCAGCAGCCCCACAGCACAGTGTGAAGAGGCAATGGCCACCCCACAGGCTGGTCAGCCGTTGCTCCAGGCAGGTACAGAGGACAGACACAGCAGACCCAGGGGTGGATCAGCCCCATCACCACCGTCAGCTTTTGAGTTGACAATAAAAAACCATGAGTCTTTTTTTACTCCCCAAGCTCATAGGGCATACCTCTGATCACAAGCCACCATCTTTTGTGAGCTTTGCTCTATCACTAGGGTCCACCCACCCAGCCAACACACTACACCCTAGGTAGAGCTCACTGGGGACCACCACATCTTCCAAGCAATGACTACAAGTCCTTTTAAAAAAAAGAAAAGTTCAAGAAAATCAAAGTCCAGGACATCTTCAGCAGCTCCATAATTTGCAAGTGAATTTAAAAGTAGTAACACAGATCATGACTGCAAAGGATACATTGCCATCAGTAGAGCAGGCCTTAACATACCAACATTTTCTGCTTCATCACTCTTGCAGGCTTTGCAGTTTTACCATTCCTGAAAGGACCAGCTAAAGAATTGCCAGTAGAAAGCTCAGCCATAAAGCAAACAAATTCAAGATTGCCATAAAACATTTCATAAGGTTTCTCCCCTTTGCAACAGCTGTCAAAACAGACTGTAGGAGGGTAGTGTTGGGGTTGTTCTGTGTGTTTTCCCCCAAAAAAAAACCCAACCACAGATGCACAGTGCTGCATCAAAGAAACCAGTACCACTCACTGGTGAGGTAGCACCTTTTATTCACAGAGGCCATTTGGGCAATGCTCTAGGGATATCTGTCACTTAGGATGAGAACCACCATTCTGCCATGGGTGAAAGGTTTTTTCAGAAGAAAATGGTCTCCAAATAGTTGCCTGGGGATCAGAGAACCAGCCTCTGTTTAAGGAGAAAGCTCTTTTGCTTAACTGTTGCAAAGAGGTTTTCACATGATTAAACTGAAATGAAAGCATGTATTAGCTTACTGCTTCTGAGCTATCTTTTCCTGCCCACAAAAATACAATGCCAGGGTAAGGAAGTGAAACAAATCAGATGAGGTTTGCATCTGTCTTCTGAACATGTAGCAGATACCAGTCATAGCATTAGATTGCTAGCAGACATCTACATTGGTATATAATTTAAGGCTCTTTTTCTTTTTTTTTTAGAACTAGGAGAAAATCCCATAAGTTAAAAGACTCGAAATTTGTAGAAATTATGTGGAGGAAAAAACCAGATTGATTACAAATGAATACGAAGATACATGTTTCTAAAGAAACAAAACTGATTAAGTATTCCTATTTTTATTTTATTATTAAGTACACAAGAACGGGAGTTGATTTCCCTGTTGCTGCCATGAAACCATCGAGAATACTCTAACATCAGGAAGTTAGTGCGATGCATTGATTTAGTGAGAGGTCAGGGGTCAGTGCAAAACTTTACAGTTCAGAAATATAAATTGTTTTGCGCTTATTTCGTGCTTTTTATTCATGAGCGAGGATAAGATCACAAAAAGAAAGCAAGTTCATGCAGTTCTGAGGAATAATGAAGCCATCAGAAAAGGCTATTTTAAAAATAGTCATTATAAACTAATAGCAAAACTAAAAGTAGAAATAGATACATGAGGGTCTATTTAATTGTTACTGAATACAGTAGCATAATACAATCTGTTACTGTTTTTGAAAACTTAAGTCAGGCTACATAACATCCCTTTGACTCATACAAGACAGATACCTACATAGGTAGCTGAGGTTCCAGGTCTTCAGTTTTTAAACAAAAGTTTCCTAGTACTCCAAAATAAAAGAAATTGCAAATTTACAGCTTCATTGCCATCCAAATGGAAGAGTACCTGAAGTCTTAATCATCTTTAATGTCATACAGCTCTTTCACAACTTACACAGTTTAATATTATCACATAGTATAAAAGTGTTTGAGATATATACCCTTCAAGTTACAGAAAATAGTTGTGGGTTTGATTGGATTGTTTTTGGTGTTTTTTGTTTTTTTTTTTTTAAAAGAGAGAATAGATATAAGGTTAAAGATTTTGAAGCTTTTATCATTTTTTACAAGAGTTAAAAAAACCCTCCAAGACAAATGCACAGGAATGTAACAGGGTCTAATAATATCATTGAATTAAAAAAAAAATTCACTAAAAAGGAAAATTTTCTGCACGTACCAGGCTACTTCTGAAGAATGAGTTTTTGTCATTTAAATCCCAATGTTTATTAATAACCAACCATAACTATTAGGCCTACAAAAAGTGTATGTAAATGCTACTAGCAAATTTTTCATACAATTTTATTCTATACAAGACAAAATAAAAAATTAACACATATATTTTTTTTAAAAAAATCAACAACGATCAAAGACTTTACCTGAGAAAGCTCTAATCAGATTGAAACTTGATACTAGGGCCTTTTGCCCTATAAATAGCACATTACTGTGTTTTGTGGGTGGGACTAAAAAAAACCTCGTTTTCTGTTGGGCTGAACTGGAGACAGGGCTTTTTTTTTTTTTTTTTTTTTTTTTTATATACCCAAAATTGAACACTCCCA
>VYZM01007056.1:1108162-1128646 GCA_013398915.1 Dromas ardeola
AGGCTTCTTTGGTATATGGCGGTGGTGAGAGAGTGGGGGGAGACACTAAAAACCAGTAAGCTCAGAGGCATCAAACAGGCTATTAAAGTGACTTAAGAAGTCTGAAGAAAAGTCAGGCCTGATTCTAGGTTGTACCAGATCAAGTAGTTTTATTATGAAATGCAGAATACATATTTGGTAGTCTTTGAGAATTCATCTTTACTGTCCTGTATATTCCTTAAGTATTAAATCATGAATGTTATCTTTAAAACTATGCAGGCAGAGGGCAATGATGATATCGTTTCTGCTGTGAAAAACAGAGCTAGATTGTGACTGAATTGAGTTGGAAGAGGACCTCTTTTGCTGGAAACCAGTTCTTGTAATAAACAGATTTGAAAAGAAGTTGTGAAGAAATTTCTTTCCAGAGGTAGAGTAAGAAAAAATATATAGTTTTTTGGATGTTAGGTGTGTTGAGGGGTACGAACACACAGAAACTCCTTTGAAATAAACAGTAGGTTTATTGAAAGGTAATAGTGAGGCCAAAGGTAATATAATGTGAATTATTTTGGGACATGCAGGGCTAGATTTTGGAATCAACCTACCATTCTATTTCCCTACTTCTTCATGATGTGAAGACCTGTTACTTAGAATCATAGAATTGTCAGGGTTGGAAGGGACCTTAAAGATCATCTAATTCCAAGGATGGGCAGGAACACCTCCCACTAGATCAGGTTGCTCAGAGCCCCATCCAGCCTGGCCTTAAAAACTTCCAGGGATGGGACTTCCACCACCTCTCTGGGCAACCTGTTCCAGTGTCTTACCACCCTTGTGGTAAAGAACTTCTTCCTAACGTCCATTCTGAAACAACCCATCTCTAGTTTTAATCCATTCCCTCGTGTCCTACCATTACCCGACATCCTAAGAAGTCCCTTGGAAGTACTTGGATGTGCTTTCTGCCTTGCACAGGAAAAAAGGCAAGAGCTGCTGAGTTCTGAGATAGTTTGGGATTCTCTAAAAAAGGAGAGATTTCAGCCCATTTAAGCATCATTATTAGTTTGGCGCTTCCAAGGTATAGCAATATGATAATGGCTATGCACTATTTGAGTAAATTAAGACAACAGCATTTAAGCAGTGTTTCAGTAGCTTCCTGGGCTCAGTTTGTCCCAGAAGCTTTCAAGGGAAAATTGGACCCATTTACTTGATGGCTTGATATTTTGATGAAAATGTAACTTTTTGCATTTTTCTGATTTAAAAAAATTAGTAACTACATTTATATATTAGGGATATCAACATAAACAGTTCATGTATATTACTGCATACATAATATACTGCATATGGTACTGTTAATTTGCTAGGTTGTATGTCTGTCTGCTCTTTGCATATCTGCTTCTGTGTGTGATATTTTATTGGAGCACGTATGATTTGAAGAAGCTGGTAGTCTGCTGTGGTATTTATCTTATATAAATTCTACATTAAATGACAAATTTTAGACCCATCAGAGACAAAAGACTAAGTCCATCCATTGAATTCCTGTTTGTATTATTACTTTCTAATGAATTCTGTACTACAGCAGGTGTCAAATCATATCTGTTGTTTTGCAATCGAGTATGAATAGAAGATGTATTGCTATTGCAAATGAATCTAATATGAATCTAATGAGCAGTAATGAGCAACTGTTTTGTCATTATTGAGGCAACCACTGTGATGCTAATAAACTCTCATTTCTGCTCTTTAGAAAAAGCACTGACCAGGATTTATAGCATGGCCTTAATGTCCCAAAAGCCTGAGGCGAAAGAGAAAAGTGGAACCCCTAAACTGAGCATAATTTAGTAATTTTCTGTGTGGCAGGCTTCTTATTTTCTCTTATTAAACTAAACCTGGTTTAAGTCTTTCAAGCTTTCTTACATTCGAAAGGAAGAAGATGAAGAAGGAGTGTCTGTTAAAGGAATATAAAGTTAAGATGATGGGCATTCTGCCTTAATTTTCTTTAATGTAAGTACACTAATTCCATACTTCTACACTTGACAGTGCTTTTGTAATAATAAAGGCAACTATGTGCAACTGTTTTAAAAGCAGTCACTTTAAAAGTAACAGGTCATTAAATCACAATAGAACTATAATATATTTTGGGGGAAATATCACAACTGTCTCATAATTGAAACTTCATTTTTTATTTTTTCCACTATTTTCATTGTCTGTGGATCATAAGATTGCTGAATAAACAGGAATACCTTTTACACAATAGCATCAATAGCTTACTACATAACGGATATGTAAAGGAGTTCTGACTCCTGTGTGGCTCTGCCTTTTCCAAGTATAAATAAAACATAGAATGATACATAAAGCTGTGTAAAAGGGACAGCTGGGTACATGGTACTTTCAAGTGGAGCACAGGAAAACCAGTCTGCACTGCTTTTCCAAAAGCTAAGTACTACACTTCCATCAAAAAATAATGCTTCTGTGTATATAGTCTTCATGGGCTCATCTCTGCAATAAAGCTAGATGCACTGTAGAGATTCATTTCAGTATTTCATTTGGAGGTTTGAACTATTCTGTGTAGGGTACAGCTGGTTGTTTTACTACAGTACACTCCATACTTGCTTTAACTGCTGAATGGAGACTATATTGCCAATATTTAAGATATTATATAGACACAGCAGTGAAACTGTGAATTCATGAGCTATCCAGGGGATGGGCATTAGGACAAATTACAGCGGTCGTCTCTCAAAGTTGCAAACAGGGCGTCAAAGGTTGTATGAAAGCCATAAACTGTTCCTTCCATGCTGGGGCTTTGAAAGGACTTTTGGCCCGCTGAGCAGTAGCTTGCAATAGTTCTCATTTACTGACATTTCAGTTCTAACTCCATGCCTAAGAAGGGAGCGGAGCAGGAAGTCAGGACACTGTCGGCTTTCTATCAGTTGCTTTGTCAATGCTTTGTTGTTAACTGGGTAGGCCATTACATTCAGCTTCTCTTCCCATCATCGGTAATAAATGGATCGTATTTCTTTACCCTTTAGGTATATTACAGGGTTAGTTTTTAGTAATGCTTGATATGCAGAGTTGAAAAAGGCATCTCAGCTTAACAGCATCCAAGAACTCAGCAGGAAATACCTTTCTAAATAAATTCACATTTACTCCAAAATTCACATAGCTTCATTCACCCCCAAAAGGAGTCAGTTCTCATACTCCGCAACTGTTCTGTAACACAAACCAAGGCGTGACAAGGGGAGACAAGCAGGAGCTTTGCTTCAAAACTATAACCCTGATCTGAACTAAAACACTGGTGGATATGCATCCATAGTCTAGAAGAAAAGGTGAAGCAAGAACAGGTCCAGGTCTCAAGCATTGCTATTAAACCACTGTCTTTAGACAGGAGAGTCTGCAAGTTGCAAGTAATGATAAAAGGACTTTGGTTATAGAAAGCTTTCATACAAAATACGTGATTTCGCTTTGTGCATTATGGTGTAATGCACAGTATTAATTTCTTTATCGGGGATTAGATTCCTTAGATGATATGTAAATTCTTGTGATGCATCACATCTAATGAAGGCTTTTAGATTGCTCATGGAATTAATTGTACCATGTGTACAAGTACAGTTTGAAGGTGTAAATTAATATTGCATAAAAGTTCAAGACTATTTATATTTCACTTTGGTAACTATAGTTTCACAAAATCATAGAATTTAGGCCAAAATGGACCTATTGAGGTAATCTGGTCCAATGCCAGTACACAAAGCAGGACAAATTCTGAATTTATATCAGTCTTCGAAGTTAAACTAGATTGCTCAGGGCCAGAGCTTCCCTGCCACTTGAAAGCTGCAATAGTTTGTTGTTGAATGTCTGGCAGTTTTATTACAATTTACATTTTTTTCTGATTGCTTTCATCTGCGGTGGTAACAGACATGTATTACAGTGGCATCCACAGGTATTTGTTAGCACTGGATCTTTCCCATAGCAAACATGGTAGAAATAGAGAGGTGGAAGTGGCTACTGTATGAAATATAGATTATGATCACAAGGTAAAAATGTTTTGTGGTATTAGAAACAATCTTTCTGTTGCTGTGTTTGTACGGCACCTTATAGACAATGTCTGGCTTCATGGCTCAGGCTCATCTGTGTGTGCTACGTGAACAGTAAGAACACATTGGGTAAATTTTCCTGTTCCCAAACAAATCTATCAGTGGAACAGATTCAGCACTCCATCCAACCAAACCAACAGGTTTTTACTATCTACCTTTGAGAAAAATATTAATAAGTACTCATTCAGGTCTATATATGGTAACCTAGTAGTGCATATATTATTATCCATCTTGTATACATCAGTTTGAAGTATTTTATGATTTAATTAATGTGAATACCATTTACATTTCAGTAGTGGTCCATAGCTTTTATATTGAGATGCCTATAGCCTTTAAAAATACCATTTAACCTACTTCTATAATGTCTGCATTTCAACATCATTGAGGAAAATGGGCTCAAGATATTAAAAGTTATAAATTTGTTGGAGAAACAATGACCTGGAGGGAGCTAATGAATGGATTACAGAATTTTATGCCAGAGGCAGTAAGTGTTGAGGGTCTGTTCATCTGTGGGGTTTTTTTGTGGTTATGAATTTTGCTCATATAGAAAGGCAAAGTAGTTATGAACTCTGAAATCATCTTGCCATGGAATTGCTGAGTAGTAGAAAGCTGAGCTGAATGTTTCCATAGACACTGTCACATGTTTGCAGGGTCAGTTTCATTTTGCAGTAAGGAGTCATGCAGTGGCCATTCTCGTGCTCTCTGGCCACAGTTCTTGGAAGCTCTGGACAATTCTTTAAGGTCTCCCATACCTTCTGCAGTGCTGAAAGAGAGCAGAGTTGTTGCAGGTGTAAGACTACAGAAGTCCAAGGGGACTTGAACAATTGAGTATTGGGAGAGGATTCTGCTCAGTTAGAGTGCAAGTGGCAGAAATGTTCCCAAAGATTAGAAAATTAGATGAGAATGGAGAAAAAATTGGCAGAAAGGGAGCAAAGGAGAGCTTATTGCCAGCTTTACAGCATTATGCATAAATCACAAGAGACTCAGATGGCATCATCACTAGTATGTAGATTACAAGAATCTCCCACTGTTGGGGGCATGAGATAAGAGAGCAGATTTTCAAGGCTTTGTAGCCTTGCAGCCAATGTTCTGGAGTGGCCTGTGGTTGGACTGGCTTGGGTAGGAAGGAGATTGCTACTGAAATTTGGGGCAGGCACGGTTGGGAAGCAGTTGTTGTTTAGACCATCTTTGAATTCTTTAGTGACACAGGGAACTTTCCAGTAGCGCTACCAATGGAGCACAGACTTTGTCACGCTGAGTGTACTGTTTGCAAACTGTGTCAAGCCCCACTCAGAAAATTGCACCAAGAGGATAAAAGCAATTCCAAAATAAAGCACTGTAACTGAAATAACTAGAAATTCAGCTGAGATGACTACAATTTTTCTGCTTGTATAAGATAAAACTGCCTTATATAAGTGTCTGTCCCTGACGTTGTCATTATATCATATCAGTGACCTACTGTAGTTGAGTGGTTCATCAGATCGAGGCTTTATGGAAAGCAGATTGTCATGGGAAGGCATTTGATGAAATCCCTTAAGGATATAAATACCACTTGCAGGAATCCAGAGGCATGTCTTTAGGAAAAGATAAAAGATTTCTTTCCAAGAATTCTAGTCTTCACATGCTACTACTTTTTACATAAATAATGAAACAGCTGTTTAGCATAACCACTGAAGGCATGTACTAACCTTGTTTACATATACACCAAACCTTAGGCAATCTCCAGAGACATCCTTCCCTTTTGCTTACGGCTCTCTTCTCTGTTCTGCTGTCTCCTTTGACCAAATGTCAGGAACAAATTAATCAAGGGGTCACTAAGCTCTAATAATCTATCCCAGTCCATCCTCTTGCTCATGTAGAATAGAATGATTTAGTTGGAAAAGACCCTTAAGATCATAGAGTACAACCATAAACCGAACACTGCCAAGTCTACCACTAATCCATACCCCTAAGCGCCATGTCTACGTGTCTTTTAAATGCCTCCAGGTATGGTGACTCAATCACTTTCCTGAACAGCCTGTTCCGATGCTTGATAACCCTTTCAGTAAAGAATTTTTTCCTAATATCCAATCTAAACCTCTCCTGGCACAATTTGAGGCCGTTTCCTCTCATCCTATCACTTTTTACCTGGGAAAAGAGACCCCCCCACACATGGCTCTCTTCCTGTCTCTGTGGGGCTGGAACAGGGAAAAAAAACCAACACACCTTCCATTCTCCCCTGTTATACCACTGCCTGTGTACATACCCAGTAGATCAGTAAATCTTCTCTGTTGTATCCTTTCTGTCAATATGGCTTAGTTCAGTACTTGTTGGAGTTAATGCTTGGGGAAAGAGTGCTAGAAACTAGCTGACATCCTAGGAATTTTGGTGAAAGGCATGGTAGGCATGGGGCTAAATTTCTGGAGGAGGTGGGCATGAAACATTGTAAGGAGAAAGTAGTAGCTTTAGCAGTACAACAAATGTATGCAACATCGCTTTGTAAAGTTATATTGAATTGTATTTGCATTCTTATGAAACAGTTATAAACACTACATGAGCCATGTGTAAACCAGCAGCAGTATCACCATGTAAATAGTATCCCGTTCAGACTGAGAAATACAATCTTGCACTTTTTCTTTGTTAAAGAGCTGACCCTACTCTTAAGGAGAGAAGGGCACCTGCATCCAAATGAGAAAGACAATATGCATAAAGAAAATGGAGTTACATTCCCTATTCTAATAGGTGGCAGAAAATCTATGAAGCAGCTCTTTGTAAATTTGTTCACAAGGCATGTAAAAAAGCAATAATACAGGCAAGGTAAATGTTACCCATACAGAAGATGAGCCTACTGTGTACTAACATTATAGAAGGGCTATATGTACTGCGCAGGACACTAAGAACACATGTAGAAGGAGCACCACAACCAAAAGCTGATGGCCTACAGGGAATCCTTGCTATCAGCTTTAATCCAACACCAATCTGGCCCTCAAAACCTCTGCAGTTCTGCTGAGCTTCCTTACCAAACTCTGGAACCACAAATTTTAAAAGATACTGTGCAGGGAATTGCTTCCCATTACATCAACCATGTAATGCATACCTGTCCACAGACCCTCCTTCCTGTTCCAGGAGGGAAAGATGGCCAGTCACCACGTATAGATGTTCTTAGATGTATGGCTACACACAATGCATATTGACAAATAGATTATTTTTCTCCATGGAAAATAGCCGGATTATTTTAAGGAGTCTTGAAAATACAAAGCCAAAAGCTTCTGGTCAACGGTTATGAAATGAAGTTAATGGTCAAGTCACAGGATTGGAAGAGAGGAAGCAAATCCATACCTCAGCTTCCCAAAACTGGAATTACTTTAAAATGTCTAGAAACCATTTTGGTTTGCTTTGTGTACTGACTGTGAAATATGAAGTATAGAAGAGAGGAAAGGTTTGCAGATGTCTTGTGAGATGAATTTCTTGCTTACAGGCTATAAAAGTAATCTTCCTTTCAGGGTAAATATCTATCAGCTCTTCCATCCTGCCAAGTCATGGTAGACCACAGATTTGGCCCCATTAACTACGTTGGCTATGGAAATTGCAGGGTGAAGCTTTATAGCTTGTGGTTATTTGAACAGATGATCACAGTGGTTGTCACAGCCTTCACATCTCTGAAATTTCTACTGTGTGAACTGTCAGGCAAAGGTATACCCACTGGATATTTGTATCCCTGGTTGTCACTCCTCTTTTATTAAAAGGAAACTTTGTTCCCCTTCTCTGTATGGTTGCTTCTGCTCCTAACTTGAAAATAGATGCCATTGTCCCGTGACCTAAATGCTTTAGCTGTAGCATGTTGTTAATCAGATATATGCATTGTTTCTGGTTTCATAGCAATTGTACTCAGTATTTTAACATAATTTTGTAATCCAAGTAAAAACCAGCTGACTTTTACTTCCCTGCAGAAGGTACTTGTTCCCTACAATTAGATGAATTAGAATTGCTTAATTTTCACAGTACTTTCTGTCNGGGCTTCCCTCAAGCTATCAGTGATCTTGTTATTCTCTAGCTCTCACGTGCTTTTTTCTTTGACTCTACAGTGGAGTTTCACTGTAACTTTTAAATCTTTTTTTTTTTTTTTCTTAATATCTAAATGCACAGGGAGTGAAGTTCGCTTCTAGTTCTTGGGATGTATTTCTCATCTCCCAGTGCTTTTGTACTATTACAGGCTTATTTTTTGGTGAAAGGAAGAGTAAGACAATTCCGAATGCACTCTCTGGGCACTATGTATTTCTTGACTCCTTGATACTGTGATGCTTTTGTATTTTTCTAATGCAAGGCTTTAATGCAGGCTTCCTGATTAAGTAAGAGTGTATGCTTGGTAACCGCCCAGATCACCTGTTTTGAGAATGGCATCTCTAGAGGGTCTTAGTAACACTGAGAAAAAACTTGGTGTCAGTCCATGGTTAAGAAAAGCTGCCTTGCCCTGTGGAAACCTTCCTGCTCCTTTGTTTTCACTCATCTCCTTCAGTTAGCAGTTGCTGTCATGAGCAACCTACTGCTTAGTGCAGAGAGCCTTAATGCAGCTGTGCTTGTGATTCCTGATGAGCTTCACCAGGGACTACACAGCAGCCCTCGCAGGAATTAGCTTCTTTAGTTGAACTCTATCCTCAGAGCCACGCTGCCCTGGATGACACTGCGTTCCTGATGCTGAATGTTGCTGAAATACAATCGTGTGAGGCAGGCTGATGAATAATTTTCAGTTAGAAAAGGCAGAACTTAAGCAAGTGTCTAAGTGTTAAAAGATTTATGTCCTTTTCATCAACTAGTCGGAGATGTTTTGTAAAAGGCCATTTGGTAAAGTCCAAGGGTAACTTGATTTTGAAATTTTTGTTATTATACCAAGGAGAGATTTTTTTTTTTCCTGATGGAAAAAGAATTGCTGGCATAATACAGCTTTTTTTTTTTAAAAAAAGTATTTAAGGGAAGAAGGATGTTTGTGGATTAGACAAAGAGGTCATTTCTAAACAGAGAAAGTATAAAAACCATCTCCTTGTTGAACTCTGTAGTTGAGGACAAAACAGTTTTATGACACTATTGCAAACAATAATCACTCTGATAAAGACACAGGCTCAGCCTCTGCAGAATGGTTCTAGTAATACAGCTTCTGATTTGTACAGTGAAATCTGGAGAACACAAGGCAAAGGACATCCAAGTGTAGTAAGTGAAAAAAGGTTAATAGATATTTTACATTCCGGGTTTAAAGAGATTGTAAAAAGATAACTACAAGAGAATAAAAAGAGAAGTACAAGTACAAAGCTTTATTCTTTTGGGGAAGAATGTTGGAGACTTCTGTAACTTCAAGGAACTTTGTTTCAACATCTGGAATGATTTTTCATTGATTTTCCTGAGGGTTCCCCAAATGTATTTTTAAGGTGCAGTGGATAAACAAAATATTATTTGCAGCTTCTCTTTCCAGTTTTACACTGAAAACATTGTAATAAATGCGGCACGCATGCAAAACATCTGTCAGAACCTGACATTATTTTCTCTTTATAGCTCAGAGTGGGTTTTCATTAATTGGTTGTAAAATGAAAATATCAAAAACCTTGTTCAAAATGCACAGTAAAAACTAAATACTTACAGGGCTGTATTTGTAAGTGTGATTTTCATGCTGACATTTGAATGAGCCATGAAACACAAGAAGATGAAACAGAAATGTAGACAAAGTGTTGAAAAGTCCAAGACTTTGGTCCGTTATTCTTCTGTTTTGCTAATTACTGTCAAGGCATGCAACATATTTTCAAGTTTCTTGAGGAAAAACCTTCTCATAATGTGCTATGAGGTAGTATGTGATGGACTGTCCCAGGTGACATAGATGCTCACATGTGAGGTCACTTGCAGTTTTGCAAAGAAAGCAAAAGCTTTGTAGCTTGTGCATCAAACTACTAACTTACAAGTGCAAGTCTTTTGTCTGCACCAAGCTTTCCCCCCACCATAAAGAGGGGGGAAAAACTGTTAAAGAACTTTCACTGCTTTGAAAACAGAAGCACTTGAAAGTAGCTTACAATAGTTTTAGTGGTTGAAAAGTTGAAAGTAACACGTGATTTTAGTGGTGTGATCACAGCATTGAGGTTGCTCCTAGGGTTTAAATGGAATCCAAATACATCTTGGGTCTGCTTCAGTGAGATACAACAGACTATTGGTCTGATGACGTAGTTAATGGATATTTGACAGAAGTGTGAGGTACCAAGGGGAACCAAACTAACTCACCTTTGTCAGTGTTTAGATTTTCATGAGACTTGCATCTGTTTTGCAAGTGTGCTGATGCCTGTCCAAGGTATATAACAAGTATTCATAAGAATTTGGATTTTTTTCATAAAACATCTGTATCTGTGTGGGTTTTATTTGTTGTGGTGGTGTTTTTATTTTCTATTAAGCCATTAACTTCCAAGGAAAGCGGCAAACTAGTAAGCCTGTATTAAAGTGCATTTGCTTAGTGTTTTTGAAGTAGACTACAGTGTTGTTGGTAGCCCAGGAAGGTAGTGACATACTAGATGATTTCCAGAATAAAAAGTATGTGTTTAAAACATATTTGTATATTATATTTTTATGTTTTAATTCATAAAAGTGTATCTTGTGTGACAGATATGTCATATCCCAACCCACTACAGAAATAGCTTTTCACAGTTGGATACAGTTTAATTTAAATGGTTTTTTTTCTGCTCAAGTGAAAATTCTTTCAAGTATTTTGCTTTCTCCTGCTTTTTTTTTACCCCTTGTTAAAATTGTCATTTAAGGAATATTATTATTAATGATTTGTCATTTTTCTATAATTCTGAACAAATCCACTGAGTGAATTGTAACATATAGAACAGACTATCTAGAATAATTTGAATTTAGTCAAGGTTTGTATAATATCAAAGTGTCCTATTTGGTCTAGTGGTTTGAAAACTTAGTTTATTGAATTAAAGGGAAGGTAACTGTCTTCCGCACAACTTTTACTTGCAGAAGATTTTCAAAGATCTGAAAAGTCTTATATTTACTGGATAAATCACCTCAGTTCCTTTTAATCTTTTTATATTATGTAACCACAAGTTATATTACAAGCCTAAGTACTGTTCTATTTTGTTTTCATTTTGCTTCTCCCCACTTACTTGAAGTAAAGTCCCAGCTCCATGAAGTCAATGGAAAACTCCTCATTGTGTTGCATGGAAACAAGGTTTAGAGCAGAATAGTTGGTTGTTCCTTCTTTCAATTCAGCTTTCTCACTTTTTTCCTGTTTGCATCATGTGATTGTCTTGTTGGGTCAGAATGGAAGTCAGATTTGAAGGTGGCATTTTTACATAGGTCAGCTGGACTTCAATATATTATTTCTTGAAGGTCAACACAGGAAGAAAAGATTAAATTAGTTATGTGTTGATTCATCAGTATAGTGAATAGGATACCTTTCCCAAAAATACCTTTTCTATCGTGCTAATACTTGGACCAAGTTCTTTGTGAACCTTTTTGAGTCCAGGGCACAAGAACCCAATCCAGTGTGTTACATGTCGTCTTTTTGCAAATGTTTAGAATTCTTCAGATATAAACGTGAATGATCGAAAAGCTTTTGTAAGTTTTGATGCCAAATCCATAATATTCAGAACTTCAAAAATCTTCTTGGAAGCCATGTTGCTTAAAGTCTGTTTGGCAGTCTTTAGCATTATAGCACATTGTGGGGAGCATTTGTGCCTTGTGCTCTGGCATGTTTTTCTAATAGATTGCATTGCTGAACTCAACGGACTACTTTGTACTTACTAGTCACTGCTCTATTCTCCAGTCATCACCTATAAATATGGCACCCAAAATGACGTTTTGCTGATTTCACATTTATCCCAGTCTTTCAGGACGTTCTTCCGAGTAATTCTGTCAGCAAGACCTTTGTCATTATACATAATCATCACAAAATATGGTCTATATCTCTTCTCCTTACAGTATTTGGTCCTTCAGATGAATACAGAAGGAACCTCATCTGAGTCTTGGACACAATTTTTACAACAGGATTATCTTCCCTGGGATAGGTATATTTTCAGTCTTGATTCAGTTTTTCTTTGAGGCTCTGCAATATTGCATTCTTGGAAGTTGCTGTGGTGACGGTAGATCTAATGTGCTTAAAGCTAAAGATTGCATCCAAATTTGCATTATGTGCTTAATGTCCTTAAAGCTAAAGATTGCATCCAAATTTCTGGGGTTTTTTCAGCTGGCTTTAGCAGGTGACTGCAGGCCAGTTTTCTGTTAACCATCCCTACATAGTATTGTAAACCCTGAACCTGCAGACTCATGCATCTGCAGGGTGATCCATTGAGTTGACTGAAAGTACTTGGCAGCATCTTTTACTTAGTGATAAAAGAGCCTTCTTTTAACCCTTTAACTTTTTGACCTAAGAAGTTAACAAGATATTTGTGATCTAATAAAAGTGTTGTCCAGCCCAAACCACGACAAATGTAAATATCTTCCTATTCAGAAATCTGTAGAATTTCCAAATTCCTGCAAGTACTTGGAGCGTCCTCTTTACTTTTGTTTTAAATATTATGTTAGTGGGGATTTTTGTTTGGGTTTTGGTGTTGTTGGTTTGGTTATTGTTTGGGGTTTATTTTTTGTGTTTGTTTATTTTAAAGAAAAGTTAATACCTGAAAGCAATTTACCTTTTAAGTAATTTTTAATATTTTGCATGACAGGCAGTCACCCACAACTGCAGGTTTGAAAATTATATTTTTCAAATTCTAATCCTAATTCTGACAGAAGTGTTGGCTGAAGTTATCTGCAGCTTCTGGTTATATTCAATATCTTAAAGAATATTTTCTTTAGACTAGAAAATAAAATAAGGACGACTTCATAAGAATTATTACCTATATTATGGACTTACAGTAAATTGCTGAAATTGCCATTTAAACTAGGTAGAGTTAAAAATTATCCATGGTTTCTGACAGTTGTGGACACATGTCCTACATGCGTGGATTTGCTTTTGCTGCTAAGTAGCTGTACGTCTCTCATCTTGTCATTTAAATTCTATGTAACTTGAAAATTCAGTTTTTACATATGCAGAATTGTCAGTCTCCAGCATTCAAAAATTATATATACACTTCTGCGAAGTTTTAGCATTGACTTGAAATAAATAAGTAAAAGTTTGTCATGTTTTTTTATTTATCTCCTGGGTTTCTGTGGTTTCACGTTTTCCAGCTTTTCTTTTTAATGGCAAGGCTTACAATCTTTTAGAATAAGAGATGAAATTTTTATTGACTCTCAATACCTCAAGAAAGCTAGGCCTTTATGAGATACTTCAAGCATCAGAGGACAAGAGTGAAAGAATAAAAAAGATCCTTGATGCAATAAAATACAAAAATCAGATACAACTTTAATATTACATAAACTGCTTATTTTTAAGACAGAGGCTAATACAGTGAACAAACAGCTACAGGTGGTCAGTCTAGGAATTTTCCTACCATCTAGACTTCAGAAGGGGCAAAATTCTTTTTAGTTTTAATCCAAATCTGGCAGACCATATCAGTCAAAAGTAAACAGAAGTGAGGATAAATAGCAGTAAGATGTATTTCCAGGAACTGATACATCTATCACGTAAACCAGTGAAATTAACTGAATGCATGTATCTGCATTTCTGAGTATAGGAGAGAAAAGACAAGGCCAAGTGTTTGGGCCACAGAAAAATCCCAGAGAGGAAAGCTAGAGACTTAGGTATCTAGGAAGGGTCTTGGAATTTGTGTGGAAAAAATTGCTTCTTTTTGAGTCCTGTCATCTTCAGGGAAATAGAGCTTCGTATGCTCTTTACAGATGAACAGAACTGCTTGGAGGGGATACACAGTGCTGTTGCCAGTTCTGCCTTCTAACTAGAATAAACTCTAAGACTCTTGAGTTGTTGGCTAACTGCTCAGAGGAGAAAAGATAGGATTTTGTGTATTTTTCCTCAGCCTGGCTTGCCACAATAAACTATTTAAGCTTTTGAATCGATTACTTTCACTACCCACATTTAACATGAAAACATTAGTAGTTTTGGTGTGTATATAGCCTATAGCAGCAGTATTTCCCTCCAAGTAGCTGAAACTGCTGCCACTCTCTTGTGAGGTGGAAGTGTCTCTCTCTTCACTTTCCATATGCACATGAAAAAGTCATGCCTTTTCTAGGGTCCCACAGGAAATCAGTACCAAAGACCGAAATAGATGTGTGAGTATATATATAAATGTATAGCTGCAAGATCTTTCCTTCCTTATCTGTCTTTCTGCTAGCACTTTCACCCTGTTCTTTGTATTGATCCCTCTTGGTTTTCCCCTTGCTTTTTCCCCTTCTCATTGTACTCTCCTCTTCTTGGAAAAGCCCCACCTTACTCCTCAGTTCTTCCTCTCTAGACCACTCCACACTACTTTCTGTTTCACGTCTTCACAGAAAAACTTTTCAGATCCTTCTCATGCTGAGCATTAGTTCTTCTGTACAGTCATAACGCTGCTTTATTGTGATGTGAGATCCAACTGGGGTGAGAAGGATCAGGGACAGCTGTGCTGCTTCTCTTCTGCTCAGAAATGCAAAGTGTAGTCTCCTGTTGCTGAAGTAGAGCTGCAGGGGAAACAGGGATCACTGCATGCAGCTCAGGCTTAGGAGCCTTGCATCAGCAGCAGAAACAGTGTGACAGCAGTGGCAAGTGTCAGCTCTCACCAGGTACGACACTGCAGCATGAAGGTTTTAAATGTTGTAGAGACAGCAATGAGTATGCCTAAGTTTGGGGTTTCTCTGAAATTTAAAAACGAAACACAAATAAAAACTCAGCTGAAAAGAAGCTGAGCATATGAGAGAAGTGTGTTAGTTCCAGGTTCTGTAAAAAGAAGCTGCTTTGGAATAAATCTGACCTGACAGTGACCTTCAGAATAGGCTGATCTTCCCAAAGGAGCTTCCTAATTTGTACCTATAATGAACACATCACCTATATAACTGATTCCTGCATTTGAACTATGCCATGTTTGTTCCATTATATGATGAAACACAGATGTATTTCCGGACACACCAGGAAGCTATTTCTAAATCATCTTTTGCCCCATTGCTGACTAAATAAAGTGATTCCAGGCTTTCAGGATTTAAAACAGATTCCTGTCTAAACAGTTGTTGAGGGTTGCTTTATAGTCCCTGTAACTGCAGAGAGAGTCCTGCTATTTCACAGGATACTTGCCCAGCACGCGTAGGTGCTAACTGTTTTCTCCCACAGTTTTCGGAAGCTTTATTCTGTACTGCAGTGCGCACAGTCTTCATCCTTACAAAGAAACTGGAGCCTGTCGCTTTCTATCTGTATGGTCTTTATCTTCTTTCTAGCAAGGCAAAAACCCCCTCTTATATATGTTTGTTTCCCAGGAATGCTTTCAGAGGCGTGGTCCTTAAAAATCTGAGAATGGAGCCACAACACCTCTAAAGAGAAAACTGTGACTAACTTCACCTGCAGGTAGTTACCTAGAGCAGCAGATTTCCACAGTTAGCAAAGGCTTCTGCTTTTGTGAGGTGGTGTGTCTGTATAGTGACGTGTTGGTCTCTGACTTCTCTGACATTGTGTTAGGGCTTGACCATCGATTATCCCATTATCACTATTCTTCCTTCCTTTGCCTTTCTGACAGAGACACCCAATTGCAGTGAAGTGGTGCCTGATGAGAACTTCTTTATCTTAAAATAAGAGGTACAGTAGTTCTCAGTATTTTTAATGTTCAAGTAATATTTATATATCACATCAATGCTGATAGAAATGCTTGGATTATCACCCGTGTGGCTACACAGTAGCATGCCTCTTCTGTATTCCCACCATTTGGATCTTGCTTTTATGAGCAGTGTTGCTATGATAAGTGCAAGATCTTCTGTTTTACCATACTGACCCTGTGTATTTAAAAGGTGTGCATTTTCAAAGTCCCTGAATCGATCCCTCTTCTATTACATTATTTCTTATGGGAAAATCTCTTTGCTATCTGTAAAATTACTAAGGATTACTCTTCTCAGGAATGTGGCTGGACTTTGGTATATCTTGGCTAGATTTGAAAAGCAAATTAGTTCTCCTGGAGTGTTTAGGCTAGGTGTCTTAAGCAAAAGTCAGTTGTTCCTTTCAGAAGTAGCAAGGTTTTCTTCTCTAGCTTTCTTGTAGTAATAGGAGCAGTAGGATGATTTTGCCTGACCTGATCCTGATTATGTCCTAATTCTGTACTAATCTTCCCTGTCTCCCCATTCTGGGGTGTGAGCTCATCTTTGAGGCAATGGCCATCACTTTCCATGGCTCTGGTGATCTTTTCTGACAACATCTAATGTTCCAATTTTTGCCCCAGTTGTTGGGCCACCTTGTTCAACCTGATGTTATCATGATCTGTTTGGGCTTGGACTGCTTCACATGGTCAATTCAACTCTATTAAGTGTATATAATTATGAGAAGCTAAGACTTTCTTCATGATAGGCAGCATGCTGCACGCCCAGGAGTGTCAGGTATGCTTCTGTCTCTGTCATTTCCTTGGGTTTGTACTGACTGCCTTTATGCCACCTGCGTCCACTTCTCACTCCAGTTGCACCAACCTGGAGCAGCAGTTCTGACCCCCATGATGGTCTTGGCAATATGCTCTGGACATCTGCAGTTTCAGCTGTCAGCTGTTACAGGGATGTGATTTGTGCTCATCTTTGCAAGACAGGCTTCTGCAGTGCTGTTTCTCTGGTTTCTATAAGCATTCTTCTTGTGTATAACGAATTGTACGCACCTGCAGACTCAAATGTCTGAATGCTGTAGCAGGCATGTGTGTGTCAGACTACACTGAGGACTCTTTTTTTTTTTTTTAAAAAAAACAAAACACAACAAAACCAGCAACCACCTTCCTTGTGATGTGATCAGAAGGGGGCAGTACATGTTTCAGAGTATACTGAGCACATTCTGAAGGGAGGCAAGAGCTTGGAGTTCTTTTAAGGTGACTTTGATATGCTGTAACTACTCTTCCTCTTTTGCTTGGATCTTGGCTGAAAAGGTTCCGTGTCCTGGCTGAGCACCCCCAGGAAACCCTAACCCAAACCTTTGTGAATTTTACGCTGTTAGATATGGTGCCAGGTGGTGTATGTGTTTCAGCAACAGATGGGCAAGCAGCTCTGCTGTGGTATTCTTACAGAAGATTTAACAGAAAGTTTCTTGTATTGCAGCCTTACAAGAGGCTCTTCCTACCTCTTGTTGATGCAGTTTCACCATTCCTTCATGGAACCATTTTTATAAGATTTATCTGACGCCTTTTGGCTTTCCAAAATCATTTGGCCTTATGTGGATGATAGTGATGAAAGGTTAGAAGAGTTAAGTCACTGATAAAAAAGACAAAACTTAAAAGGAATGAATTTATGTCTCAATAAGCTTATATTTTGCATGATTTTTATGTGATACAATGGGGAAATGTATGAATGAAATATTAAAAATCTGATTAGATCAAATCCAAAATGTTATATGTTGACTTTCAAAATACATCTGTTCTCTAAAACAATGACAGAAAAAGTCATACTAGCAGTAAGTGATAACATTGTCAAGGGTTTCTTAGACTAATTTTGTACAAGCAGAACATCAAATGACCCATTTTTGATGCTAGCCAAATTTTCTCTTGGAAATTTTCTATTGGGGTATTTTCTCTTCAAGTAGTCTTTTCACCTGGAACTTCTAAGTTAATTCAGTTTGACTACAATAACACCTTGGGGATGTTTGAAGCCACATTTATTATTGAAAGAATTACTATCCAGAACGTTTTACTGATTAATACACAAAAGTAGCACATACATAGATGTCTCATTCCACATACGTAGGACTGTACAAACTCTGCATTTGTTTTTCTGTGGTAGCATTATCGCCCAAAAATTTATAGTCATGTTAAAGCATAAAAGGAGGGGCCAGTGGTACTGGACTGTATGATTCTTTAAAATTGTCAATATCAAAGCTCTCAGTAAAAATAAATGGATCAGATTGCATTGAGTTCCAATGAAGCGTGTGTCTTTATATACGTAGGGACATGCATGAGTTTAAGCTTGAATTGAGCTTAAGCATAAGTTTTTGAGTTTAAACTCTAGCCTAAAGCTCAACTTTACTTTCTCCTGATAAGGTTGACACCACGTGCCCTGTGCTGAGACAGCCCCCTCAACAAATTGTTGCAGGGAAATAACTAAGCGTATGGTCATCAACTCATGCCATAATTTCCTCACAACACCATCAGCAAGCAGATGCTTTATGTAATCAGAAATTCCTGCTTACTAACAGAGAAATCACAAATATGACACATTGCCCAACATTTGGGCATTTTTTTAATTACGGGATGGCTGCAGGAATATTAAATGTGTAGATTAAAGCTAATGAGTCCGTCTGTCTTATCTAATTTTTCTAAAAACATAGTCTCCCTTGTCACCATTTCCAGTCCCTTTCTCTTGTTTCATTAAGCCAATATCTCTTTAGCAATAAGGTCATAAGATTCCTTTTTTTGTATCCTGATGACTTCTTATTAGGCCACCACTGTGGCCTTCTTCCCTGTAACTTTGTCCAAGTCAGCAGTGAGGGCTGCACCCCTGCAGAGAGGTGATAGGTATCTTTATTTTGAATGTCCGGGTTTCCACAGATTTAAAATTTTATCCTTCCAGGTGAACAGGACATGCTTTTAAACACCCGTTGTCTGTTCCCAGAGGAACAGGGTTTCCCCAGGACCAAACACAAATGTGGAGGAGCCTCTGAAACTCCTGAAACACACATAAAGAGGGGAGAAAAAAAGCATGAGAGTTGCTCACGGCCTTCCTGTCTTGGTCTTCTCAAGTTCTTTGCAGAGTCTTGTGACCTTCCTGTCTGGCTATATATTGCCCTTAAAATGCTCTTCCTTCCTTTGTCTCCTTGCTGTTCATTAGTTCTGTTCTCCAAAGCAAGAATTCATATGTGTAACTTGCTTTCTTTTCCAGGAATATTTATCCCAAATAATAAAATACATCTTTGTCAAATGTTTTTGCATTATTAGTATCTACTCAGCTGGTTTTCAGAATTCCTTTTGAGGATCAAATCCGAACTGGCACTAGGTATAAAGTAGAGTGAGTTTAATATTCTACATCCTTTTGTACCACCCAGTTGATTTTAAAGTTGGTCAGTAAGGTGGAAGCCATTTTTGCTCTCAGAATCCTAGTATGTTCTATAGTTTCTTAGGACTGGGAATTTAGACACTTACCTATTCAGGGTGCCAAATGTTGAATGTTAAGAACATTTGGAGCATTGTGGAAAGCTGTGGTTTGATCCACTAAGGATATGCAAGAATAGAAAAAACAGTTTATCAGAATTTTATTGCTTAGGAAAAGCTGTTTTTTCAGGCCATATCTCGAAAAGCACAAGCAAATGTGACCCTAAGCTTAAGACTCTAACCTTACCTTGGATCCCCATGAGGTACACCAAATTTCAAGGCAATTTGAGCAAGTATGTGGATTTCAGAGCACTTAAAGTGTCGACCTTTAAACAGAAATAGGTACTCAGCCTTGGAGAGCCTGCACTCCCTGGTAATTAACAGGAGGATTTCATTTTTAAACTGTATTGTGGGAATGTAAAAGCTCTTTGTTGATATTATTAAAATGGAATTTTTGAGCTATAACTGCTTGCAACATGTTGGGTTTTTTTCTAAAGTCAATTGCAAGCAGTGGCAGATGAAAGCAGGCAGTCTAACCAGCATAGACACTGGCATGCCTTTCAACAGCTCTGGAACATGACATGTTGCAATACTTAATTTATTAAGCACAAGAGCATATTGTGTCATTAACTATAAATTTTGTGATTGTTCTCTCACACACGCCAGCTGGCCAGATGTTGTTGTGTGTTATGGTAACACCAATTGGTTCCAGTAGAGGTCAGGGCCTTACAGTGGCAAATATTGTGATTAAAAAAACACAAACAAACAAAAAAACCCTAAACAACCAAAACCCCTCACTGAACCAAAACCGCCAAAACACTAAAAACACTATAGTGACAGGAAAAACGGAATCAACAAGGGGATTGGTAGGAAGATAACTTAGCTCTTTTTCTTTTCATACCTGTGCACCTCATCATCTTTCCATGCATATGCATCCATACTCTGGAGCCAAAAATGTTCACATATTTAATTGATATTCTAGCAATAATAATAAATCTTTCCCATAGTACTATCTAATATCTTGCGCATTCTTCAGTCCAGCTTAAAGCTTCCTTAAGAAGTGGAACAACATGTTTAGCGATGTTTCTTTTAGCCTTCTTGATCTCACAAATCTTAGACAACCAGCTGGACTCTGTGGTCTTTCCAAGCATGTTCTGGTTGTAGTCCAAACTGTAAGTAAAGGCTAAAACAGTAGGATGTTGTCTCAAATTCTGGAGACAGACTTACAGTTGGTGTAAGCAGACATAAAATTTCTTTTCTGTTGCCTGCTTATGTCTTTTTTTTTTTTT
>VYZM01007056.1:1132482-1169982 GCA_013398915.1 Dromas ardeola
GTTCTGTCTGAGTCTTTTGCTTCTAATTTTATGATTATTGCTCTGTTCATTACAATCCACACTGTATTTCCTTACGAGTCTCATAAAGGTCTACTTGGGCATGAGAAAACAGGTTTACAGTTGTTATTTTTTAACAGAAAAAAGTCTTGTGTGATGCAAAAGCCAGCCTTAGTAATTTGAAATATCATGGACCTAAAAGTAGAATGCTCGCATATTGAATATTTTCAGAGACTTAGATAACTTCTTTGAAACTGACAGCATATGTAGATATTTGTGCTGTAATTTTTATAGCACATATATACATATATGTGTATATATATACACAGATCTCAATTTAAATTCCGGGTCTTGATTTTTCTGAAAGTGAAAAGACAGCAACTGTTGTGTTAAAAAAAAAAAACCCAACCCATAACAAGAGACGTTAAAGAGATCACCATGTATATTATAAGCTAGTTAATGCAGTATTTATAACTTTTTTTAAAGTTGAAGTAAAAGACAGCAACCCAAAACTTAATCTCCTTTATTCCAAACAATCCTACTACTTGGCTCAAATTGTACAGGGGTAACAGAGCAGCATTGGCTCAGTAACAAACCTCTTTAATTAATCTGAACCAATAATTCAAATAAATAAAGACCAAATAATTTAAGTGGTCAGTTACAGTGGACTGAGTCCAAAATATACAATGTTCTGCATATAAATCAGACTATAGCAAGGGTGGTTGCAGTAGGAAAATGTTGAATGGTTATCAGCTGGTGGGGAGAGGTGTCCTGGGGTCAGCAATTATGGGTTGCATAGGTATTGCACAGCTCATAGCCTGTTGCTGAAAATGGAATCTTTGTGGTTGTGTGTTTTTTTTTTTTTTTTTTTTTTTTTTTTTTTTGTGTGGCATTTTGTTTGGGTTTTTTAATCTTTGCTTAGAAAAGTGATAGAGAATAGATCTCACTGCCTTCCAGTTTAGGGCTCAGGGTTCAATGACATATCCATTACATTTGGATTCCTTCCAGTCCTAAAAACTCTTGGCATTGCCATCCTGCTTGAGAAATGGAAGGAAAGGGAGTGGGACACAGACCTTTTCATTTCAAGGTCACCAGTTTGATGAGGTCTGGGTTAGCAGTGACCAAAAGTTATTACTGCATGATGACTGTTTTGGTTTCCAGTGTGAAATGAGACGATGGTCTTTTAGTCCAATTCCCAGTTGAAGAATGTTCATAGTACCGAAACCACCATTACAACTGACACTAATTGGCACTCTGCTTAGCAGTGATAGCAGATAGACCAAGGATTGAATGGACATTAGAAAGGATTTATATTCTAATTCTTTGTGGTTGTCCTTCCAAAGGAGGCTTGAAACACTGCAGTACAGCAGTGGGGAGACATAATGTGCTGTTTCATTTACTGTACAGGTATGTCTTGTAGGGGATGGAGAATTCCATGCTGTCAGGTTGGCAATTCTCACATGTGGGAGGAAAAAAAAAAAAAGGAAAAGTGGATCCACTGGGCATATAACTGTAACTTTTTTTTTTACCAGAGTAAATGGTAAAAAATTCTTACCATTTTTTAACCAGAATAAATTACCTATAATTTGTTAGAAAATTGGGAGCACTTAGATTCACCGCTGAAAAAAATCCTGAGCCAGTCCTTATGCGTAAGAAAGGCTTTTATGCTCATGTATTTGTAAGGACTTTGTGAAAGTTGGAGTTTCCAAGCCCCTCCCTAAAGCATGAATATATGCAGGACATGGCTTTTGTTTACTCACTTCCAGAGTTTGCTTTTATTGTAACTCTAAGTGTCACTAAATCACAGGCATCGATTTAGGAGAAAATGTAAGTTTGGCTTAAGTGCTTTTGTCAGCTTCTCTTCATCAGGTTTGGGAACTTGTCTTCCCTCTTGGACTGAGTGTGTTATGATACAATAGGACATGAAAGAGACATTAGGAGAGAAATCCACCGCAGGAGCTGCTACAGTAAAATTTGCTGTTGTCAGGAAAGACAGCTATTTCACTGCTGATGTTTGTAGTCTCTGAAGCTTTCTTTAGCATGTGCAGGTCAGCATGCGGTCATTCTTTTTCATTGCATCTGGTTGCATGCATCCATACTTCATAGGTATGCAAGGAGGATTGTTGGTGCATTTGACAGCCATCTTCCTGGTTGAGATGGCACATCTTGAAAAAGAGATCCAGAAGCGTCTCATGTTGAGGAATGTTATTCTTATGTTAAACTTAATCAGACTAAGGCTGTGTCAGGTATATTCATGGCAGCAGAACCATTCATAGCGGGAAGGATTATTGCTATGTCTCCTCCAGTTGTGCATCTGCCAGGTTTGCTGACTCCTTGATGCCTCAGTGAAGATAAAAAGCTTGACTGTGTTGGAAATTCATGGGTTGGATTGACCGAGTGATATTGCATAGAATCTGGAGGACTAAGATGTATAAATGTACCTGATTAACCTTCGGGGTGGTGAGACAAGGTGCTTACTACTTGAAAGAACACTCAGTGACTTTCAGAGATTCCCAATAAATCTGCTGGCAATGATAGAGCAAGATGATCCTCCAAAGGGTGAGGCGGTATCCTCTATAGATGGTTTTTGTTTGCCCTAGCAGTTCCCACAACTACATTCAGCCTTATGGTCTTATGAAATGGTGGGTGAAGGAAAGAACCATGTGAACAAATTTTGTCTGGCTTCCACTGGATTACCTACAAATGCCAGATCCTTTGTGCATTACGTGTTCTTATGGTAACTGTGCTGAGCTATAAAATGATCAATTATTTATATGGGAAGCACAGTAAGTCTGAGTGGCATTTCTGTAACCTGGAGCTTTGCAATTAATAAATAAAACCATTTCTTCTACTGTCAGTGGCCTGTATCCTTGCTTGCTGAGCTGCACGCTGGGCAGCCAGAAGAGGAATTGTAGGGGCACATTGCCATACATTTGTTTTGCTGGTGTAATTACTTGGCAACATTGTCAATATTATCTGCCTCGCTTAGAAGAAAAAAAAGGATATTACCGTGAAAATCTCTACAATAATATTAAATGAAGCCTTACTTAGTCATTTGGTAAGGAAGCATCATAAATTATATTGCAGCAGGCCTTCAGAACAATTCCTTTATTTGGATTTCTCCCATTCTTCCCTGTTACTTCATACTGAATCCAGAAAAACTCCATGATGTGGTGGGCAGAAAACACAAGGTTAGCAGAAAGGAGTAAGTGTTAACCACCACAAATGCTGCAGCATTCCTTGCAGCGTAGTGATTTTTGTCCTTTGGGTCAGGGTTAAGCACAGTACAGCAGCACTTTCAAACTACCTTGTGAGTATGAGAAGCTGCAAAGGAGGTCATCTTGTGAAGGGTCAGCAAAAGCAAAATAATAAGGTATATCTGTGTGTGGGAGGGGAATGTTTGATGTGTTCATGGTACATGTAAGAGACCAAGTGAAATCTTCTTAGGCATAACATTTGGCATCCAGGACTGGAAGCTCATTTGTGCCTTTTTAAGTTTCTGATGCAGGTCTCTTAAAGGAGGGCAACTTGCTAAGGAAAAATAAGAAGCAATCTATATTGCCAAAACTTTGCAATTTTTCTCTTATTAGGTTTTGTCCCCTGATGCCTTTCCACAGAGCAGTCTCAGGTGTCTGGTTCACAAAAGCTTAGCCACTCTTACATGGCCTAGCTGTATGCAGGGAGGGAGAAGAGTGGCAGTGTGCCAGGAGAAGCACTAAAAGCATGTGCGGAAATGCTTTCTGTGGCTTCTAGGTGCAAAAGGCTACCTGTCCCCTGTTGCGCTCTGGTACAGGGAGTAAGACAGATTGGTTTTATTCAGGAACACAGACTGCTGAGGCTGAATCCTTTTCTCCTGTATTGGGAGAGGCACAGAATCAAGCAGATCCTGCATTCCTGTGAAATTGAGCATTTACTTGGGCTACAGCATGAAACTGAAGGATTCTGGTACTGAGAGGTGCAAAAAGTCAAACTTTCGTTGATTGACTGATTGAGGCCTTTTGGTAGGTGTTCATTGCCACACCAAGTCACTGGAAATCAGTATGCAGTCTAGCCCAGAGGCTTAGCACTCCCTCGCTTTCCCTCGCTTTCCCTCGCTTTCCCTCGCTTTCCCTCGCTTTCCCTCGCTTTCCCTCGCTTTCCCTCGCTTTCCCTCGCTTTCCCTCGCTTTCCCTCGCTTTCCCTCGCTTTCCCTCGCTTTCCCTCGCTTTCCCTCGCTTTCCCTCGCTTTCCCTCGCTTTCCCTCGCTTTCCCTCGCTTTCCCTCGCTTTCCCTCGCTTTCCCTCGCTTTCCCTCGCTTAGGTTTCTACCTGCAGGTCATTCTTTCTTTTTCTAACATTTAAGCAGTTCAGTCATCTTTTTATTCTTTTACTACAAGAAAGACACAGGGGAAAAAGAAAAACCCAAACCCAAATTTCTGTTTTTTCATTATTACAGCAGCAACTTTCATTTGAATATTTCAACAGAGTGCCTGACTGAGGAAATTTAACATGGTGCTGAATGACTCTCATGAAAGAAAAGTACCAGTGCTCTACAGGTCCACTGAGCCGCTAGAAGTGGTACTTGGGGCACGTACTGTCCACTTGGTACGGGCTTGCATTAAATTTGTAAAGCATGCAACTAAGAACATCCATATGCTAGGCATGTGTGGCGAGCTAAGTTAGCTGTGTAAGAAAAAGCCTACATAAGGTGTAAGCATAAGATAAGCCAAGATGCTTATTAATTAATTAAATGTTTTTGTTCATCCTTCAGCATTAAAACAGTTTGAGCTTTTCAAGTGCAGAGATTTCATTCCACTTATATTCCACAATAATCATGTGCTCCATGGCCAGAGGTGGTCACATTTAAAATAAATAAATAAAATCCCATTGCACAGCCCTACAGTGTCCTATCCACTGTTGTAGCTCTCCAGTGGTCTTCATAAAAAATGGATATGGACAGATTATAACCATTCTTCAAAAATCTGTGAAATATCACTATCCAGAAAACACTTGGGCTTTAATTGTTTGAAATGCCTGTCTTAAAATGATCCTTCTAAAAACTAGTTTGATTTTTCCTTTTCAACGTAAGCAACTTTTTTATGTTTAAAAAAAAAAAAATATCCTACAGCATTGTCAGAAGTGCTGTGTTCCACTTTATGAACCCTGAAGTAATGGCTCTGCGGAAGTATATGCAGAAGTCTGTTATTGACTGTGAAGACATTCAGTACTGATTGACTGTGAACTAAAGCATCATTTTCACTCTCGTACCAGCATCAAGATAATATTCCATTTGAGCCTCTGATTTGATTGATACATCTCAGCACCAGGACACTTAGACTTTTATGTCATAAAATGAAAATGAAATATTTTATGTCACTGAACACAACAGTCTGGCATGCAGTAGTTAAAATCCGATGAAGTTCCAATCAATCCCATAGTTACTAAAATACCTAGAATCTTGCATTTTTGTTCTGAGGGGGCTTCCAGGAAAATGTCATAAAGTTAAAATGGTGACTAGTCAGTATTTGTACTTTTAAGGCTCTAAAATTTCCCAGCTTGCAAAGGCTGCTAAATATAGACAAGCAGTTGCGTAAACAGCAGCTTGCAATACAAGATATCCAACTCGCCCATTTTGCAAACTGAAAACTCTACATTTTACAAGCATATCGACCCACTAGTGTTCAGGCAGATACGTTTTGTCCTTTGCTCAACTCGAGGATCTAGTTTTGAAAAGTCTTTCCTAAAAATTCTTTTAATAATAGATGTTTAGTAAAATGCAGGTGATGTTTGAATTCTTCAGGTTTTGTAAGGCAAATATCTGTCCATTAATCTAGAAAATATTTAACTTGAATATATCCTCTCAGTATTGGGGTAATCCCTTGCTTGTTTTTTTTTTTTTAAAGAAAAAAATAGTAAAGGTTGTTTCAACTTTTTACGTGTACTGCCTGTCTTGACAAGCTCTTAGCTTCAGTATATTGTGCCTCATTAGTACTTTAAAACCTGCCGAAGCTAAACTGCATCTTACTTGCCTGTTAGTTCAACCTTAGGCCCATCAGTAGAGCATTACCCGATGCCTTGGGAACAATTAAGGCATGCCTTCACTACCAGTTTCTAAGTGGACAAAACATATTTAACAGCAGAGTTTGTGGCACATGGAATGGAAATGCAATGAAAACTACTGGGAATATGCATTAATCCTAATGCTGAACAAGTTCCTAATAACTCACTTGAAACTCCTGGGGATATAGTATCAAGTATGTACTCTCTAAATGCTACTAATGAAACATTTACAGTCTACAGTGATAAAAGGAAAATAGAAGTCTGTGGCCAGTTAAAGGGCTGCTTGAACAACACCCAGAATGCAGACCTAAGATGTGTATGATTATTGATCTTTTCAGCAAAAAGGCTTTATGAATAATATTCATACCATACCATTAGAAGTTAAAGTAGCCTGGCAATTAAGCATCAGCAGGAGAGCAATTGATGGATTTAGGCAGGTCAGACAATGTCATTCTAAAAGCAGCTAATCAATATGGACAAATGTGTCAGAAAGGTGATTTGAAAAATGACTTTATAATAAGGGAGGCGGAAAAAAAGCCAGGTTCCTTAGGTCCCCAGATTTTCCTCCCTCAGAATTATACATTATTGAAACAAGGTTGTTAAATGTTTCGTATTTCCACAAGCAGCAAAAAGAAATTAAACTAAAAAAACCACAAGGGCAAAGATACAGTTTTACCCCGCTGAAGATGAGTAAATAGGCTGACACCAGGGGAATTTTGCCAGTGAAGCTACTGTGGTTTTCCTGCTGTCCAATTTTGTAGCTGGGCCATGTGTTATCCCACCTCGTTTTGAATCCTCTTTGAAGTTGCAAACTTAGCACCAGAATCTGTGTAGCATTTTGTTGAAAAGGGTTGCTCCAGCACTCCTGAGGAGGCAAAACCTTTCTGAGCTGGATTCTTTTTGCAACAAAAGAGCTGTGATGGCTTTAACTTGCTGGCTTAGGTAGCTTTCCAGCTGCTTTGTTCTCATTCAAGTGGTGCGAAGTGGTCAGAGAGATGCCACTTGATTTCCAGTTGGACTTCTTCAGGAGTCGACTGCCAGCCATTGGATATTGTTAAGCTTTTGTCTGTCAGATTAAAAAGTGTGCTACATTAAAGTGTGATGTTATTTGCTCTTGCGGTTCACCATAACCTACCAGCTGCCTGAACAGCACACGCTTATCGGAGCTTGTTTAATTCTAGACTCACTCAGCCAAACTTCCCAGTGGCATCTATTCTCTCCAAACCACAAAGAAAATCTAGTGACTAATGCTTAGGGCTCCAGGTTAATGTTAAGTAACTATTTCTACTTCTGACAAAAACTTTGTATGTGACCTATTGGACACAGAACCAAACCTGTCCTTTGCTGCAATTTCCCCATCGGTAAAATAAGTAGAATAGTACTTCGCCGCTCGAGAAGTTCATACTTACGAATGCCCCTGAGATATTTCAATGGACGGAATAAAAGAAAAGGTTTGTAAGTACTAGAGGATTGTTATTATTTCTGCTTTTATCAAAGACACGGCTACCTTCTATTTATTTGAATCTCAAAAAGTAGGAAAAATAGATCATTGAAAGTAATGGGTGTGGAAGTTCAGAACAAATTTCTTGTTCCTTTTAGTTTCTGCTCTCTTAGAAAACAGCTAATTTGCATTAGTTCCTCAGAATCCTTCTCTGTCATCCTTCCTTGTGTGATTCCCCTCTCTTTGATCCAGTAGTTAAATGTGCGTCAGCTAAGAGATGATTTCTTCCCCAATGGCCCGTGTGTGACCCATCACCTGAACAGGAATTTTGGTTTCAGTGTCCTGCAAGTATTGTACCACATCTGAGATGATTCTCACCGTGTCCTTGGAAGAAGAAATACTAACTTGGGTATCATCAGTAACTTCTTGACAGATTTTTTTTTTTTATTACCCTTTGAAAACATTCTCATGTCATGACTGGATGAATGCGGTCAGGATGAATGTGGTCCCTTCTATGCCTGCAGAAAGGAGGAGGGCTCTAGGGGAAGGTTGTCCATTGCCACCCTCTGGGCCTTCTAGGGAGGGATGAATGGAGTCATTGTAATGCTGCACCATCTGGAAGCAATTGGAGGCAGGGTAAATAATGAGGAACAATGCAGTCAGATTCAATAGGCTTTGGCTTGTGTAGGTACTAGGTCGATAGATGGCGAATACATTTCAATGTAAAAAATAACACAGGGCCAAGAAGTACAGTTGTGGATTATTTACTAACCAAGACGTTTCTATCGCACACTGATGAGGAAAAGGGTTTTGCGGGTAGCAGTGGGGCAATAAATAAAACTCTGCCAAGACCTAATGTATGTGAACGCTGATGCCATTTTGCTGATAGGAATGGAGAGTTGTTCAAAGCGGTCATACTCTATCCTTTTGTTGCTAGTTACATGTTTATTAGACATAGATGTGTTTACTCAATTCTGAGTCTTGGTTAAAGGCTGAAAAAGACTTACCTGTTGTGGGGTGCAGCTTATGCATGGCCTTGATTTCACCCTGGAGAGCAGGCCTTTCAGCTCCGGATCTGAGCTGGAGCTAAACCTTAGGGACAGACACAGAGCTCGTAACCAAAACCTGCTCCCTTCCCCTCCTCCTCTTCTCTTCCTCCTCCCAGACAACATCGTGAACGTAGAGGTTTGAGTTCAAGGTTCCCATTTCTCCCCTTACTGTTGGTAATTATTTAAATAACACAAAATCCCCAGGCTCTGCAGTATATACCTTCTTTATTACGAAATCGTCAGTTGTTGGTCGCATTAATTCCGTGATCAAGCTCAGAGGAAAAGCCTTTAAGAATATCAGTTTTTTCTTTCCTCCATAGTCCTGCCTCTTTGGCATGGGTGCTCGCAGCAATTCCCACTAGTAGCAACCGGTATTGAATAGGGTTTTTTCTCTCCTTAATGCTACTTCAGCGGCACAAGGTCAACGCTGCTTTCCCTCTGGTTTTCCCACCTCAAGAGAGTAACATTTTTGAACAGCAATCCCCAGTGTTTAGAGCTACGATGTCCCCCAATCCTGAAGCTCATCTTTGCTACTAAGAACAAAACCGTATTCTCCATAGTGCAACATGCCCGTGATATTAACCCCGTAACCCGCTGAGCTCCCTTCGCCATCTGCAAAAATAGATCTGGAGTCTGTTTACAAATCATAGCGATATTCCCAGGAATGCTGCATTGTAAAACAACAGTTTGTCTTGAATGTATTTTGATTTTTCAAAACAGTTTTATCTTGAAAGCAATCCTGTAAGCCTTATCAAGCAAAGCTCTAGTTCCAACGTATCCGTTTGCTGAATTAAACAGCGCTAAACATTTAACATTCTAAATGAATTAGGCTGGGAGATGTGAAGAAAGCTGAGCTTTAAGATGAAATGTAGGACAAACTCAAAAGAATGTTTTGCCTGTTTCATTCAGCATTAGTATCTTGCCTATAGGCCTCCCTTTGAAATAATCTGTGAACATGGTTACCATATAATTAGCTGAGCAGTAAGTTAGGTGTTTAAAAATATTTTTTCAGGTGCTTTTTTGTATTCATGATAGCTTCTCAACACCAAAAATCAATCTCAATCAAAGCTGCTACTGAGTTTATCATAAATTATCATGAAAAGGTTTTCTACTGAGTAGATGGTTAATTACTATCTAATTTGAATAATTTTGCATATTAATGAGAAATGAATGAAAATCATTTTTAGATTTTTAACTTCAGCTGAGAAACCCATGGAGATAATGGCTCCCTTTTAAGATGCATGTGATCCTGTTACTAAAGGAGACTGAGAATTTTTTTCATTTACCAACTTGTTTTAAATTGATTAATGGATTAGTGGTTTTGTCATTAATAAACTATATCCAAATGAAAGACAAGTTCATTATTTGACTGTGTGGCCTTATATCTGCTGCCAGGAAAAAAAAGTAACTGACTGAAAACAGATTAAGGCTTTGCTAGGGAGGATGTAGCCTTGCACAATCCTTTGTAAATGCCAGAAAGCCAGAAAACTGCAAAGTTATGCAGAGCTGGTTTGAGGTAGGTAGCAATTCCCATGCTTTGCTATATGGAACACGAAAATCACAAATACAACCCCCTTTCTTCTCCTCAGCACCCACGCGTACCCGTGAGTGGGCGAGAGCCCTGCCTATGGAAAACAGGGGCTGCAGCCCTCCGTGCCGCAAAAGGCAATAGAGCTATTTTGCCACGGCAATTGCAGCCTGGTGCGTGGAGCAGCCTTTGTGCTCTCAGTGGGCTCCTGCAAAAAGGGAAGGACCAAGGGAGCCTTGGCGGTAGCTCATCCTGCATTGCTCTGCGTCAGGCTTCCTTGTACACCAGTTTACCGGGAAATTAGCCAAAGGACCACTGCCCTGTTGCCTCACTGGATCAAGCTAGTTCTGCATCTGCAGTGAGAGATGTGAGACTCAGTATATAACTTTGCGCAGCAATGGGAGTATAAGGCCATTGGAAGTTGGGAACTGTTCATGACAGTAGATCTGGGCGCTCTGCAGAACTATAGGTAAGGCCTTTAGGGAGGTAGCAGTCTCTTTGCAGAGTACCTAGAATAACAGCCCTGATTCACAATTGCGTGGGTCTCTGCATGCTGCAGCTGTACAAATAGTAAATAGGGATAAAATATGCACATCACTGTATAGAACCACACACTGGTTCAGGGATGTCTAGTTAATATTGCATCTCTTAGGACTTGGTGTTCTGGGATTCCTCCATTCTGATTTCCACCATGCAGTGCTTATAATATGAGCAAAAGGAACTTACAATGAAAATGAAAGGTTGTACATTAAAAATGAGCGTACAGTGCACTCTTAGAATAAATAATTAACTGCTAGAAGATATCAATGAAGCCTAAGGAGTGACACTTGTATAAATGTAGCAAGACTATCCAGAATTCTAATGGCAAATACTTAAAGACAGGAGGAAAAAATTTTGTAGAGAAATAAGCCATCCTGCTTCAGAGCATATGCCAAATGTTACCTAAAGTGAGCTAGGGAGCAACTACGCATGCTCATCATGGTAGAGACATTTGATGGCTTGTCTTCCTCCAGCAATTGGTAACAAGCTTTGTCAATAACAGATTACTAGATGCTAAGCACACCAGTCCCGTGGTCTGCCCAGTCATACATAAATACTTTTTAAATTGTTTTTCTTCACTTTGATGGAATGGAAAGGAAAAATTATATGCATTTTTTAATAAAGCCTGGGACTTTTTAGGGCCATCATCCTTACTCCTGATTACAAGGTGAGCTGTGCCGTGTCTGACGGGAGTCTGAACTTTCCTGGATGCAGTTTCTTAAAATGCTGTGTTGTGGTATCCGAATTTGCACAGAATAACAGAGGCTGAAATCTTCAATACGGAACAGGGTGTTTAGCACACATTTTGCTTTCTTGTTAACGATAAACACATAGCTAAATCTACCTAAAGGTTTGGAACATACAGGTTAATGTGAAATGTAACCAAAACTGTAGGGAGATGATGGACTATTTTGGAGTCAGTTCTGATCCCTGCTACAATCCTTTCCTTAACTTCATCCGTATTTTTGCAGCACTTTAAATGTTGTTTCCAACGTATACAATGTTTTGGGGATTAGCATTTTTCTGTTTTGGCAAAGACTTCCTCACCTCCATTCCCCTCCGTTGTCTGCTTCCTTATTTTTACTCCTAGGAACAACTACCATGTGCGTGGCTAAACCAGCGTTTGGTTGGATTTGTCTTGGGAGACCTCTAAGGATAAGCTGTGGACCTCAGACTGTACCACAATTAAAAATGGTATGTCAGTGTGTCAAAACACTGAAAAAGTGAAGATGGGAACCCTGTATCACAAGCAGCTGGTTAATTAACACAATTTCTTTAGTATGACAGTATTTTTTCGGAACTTGGAATTAAATACCTGAAGAAAATAGATTTTGAAATGAGCCATATGAGAATTTAATAATGATCAGTATGCTTCTCTTGCTCACTAGCAGGGCACCTATATATCCAAGGCCACCCAAACAAAATGTTGCCTTTCATTTAGAACATCATTGCAATCTGTGCACTAGCGCTGATAAAAAATCTTAACAATCATGACTCTTAACACTGTGTAAAAACTCCTACGTTTTACCAGCGTACAAGCTAATAAGCATGTGACTGGCAAAATATTCTACCCTTCTTCTGGTATTAAGCCATACTTTACACACGCTTGTAGTAATGTAGCTCTCAAAAACTATTTGGCCCAGCTCTTACAGTCTTCAATGAAAGATTTCAAAAGAAATTCTCGCTAGGTTTTGACTGCCTGTTTAAGTCAGTAATTGTGTCCCTAGGAACACTATTTCAACAAAAATAACCTTTATTTGCAGAGGATCTGTAAGTGTGCTTTGTAAACCATACCAATGGATTTGGTCAATAGGTCTCTAAGAAATAATGAAGCCGTGAGATCAGAAGATGTGTTAGCACCTTTAAGTCACCATGCATGTATGCACAGAACTTGGTGCATGCCACTGATACTGAAGTTACTCTAATGAACTATTATTTTCAGGTTTTCTGGTTTCTTACATTGTAGAAGCGGCTCTACAGCTTGTACATTTTCTGGTGAGTAAAGTATTTGCCATCATCAGAAACATCAGCAGAAGGTCAGACTGACTGCATGAGAATTGTGTGAATATTTTTGCAGCTTTCATTAGCAAAATTATTTTAATTAGTGAAGCCCAAAGTAATTGAAGGAGAAGGTCATTTTATTTGTTTGGGATCAATGCCTCCATCACCATCCTGGTAGAATAGATTTCTCCAGTTGTGAGGACTAATTCTAATCTGTTGTAAATCAAGAATAACTCCACTGAGTTAAAATAGAGCCCCTCCGCTATAAAACCTGAATCCTAAACACTGCTTGAATGGTGGAGAACGAAGCTGGGTGTCTGTTCACTTTTGGTCCCTTTCAGAGGCACTTTGCCTCTCAAATAGTCTTTGGACTATTTGGACCTATAGGACCACCTGCAAAGTGTAATACACCTGTAAGTACCTAACGATATGAGATATCTGTCCATTATATCCAAGGTATTACATGAGTGAGGCAGGGCACTGACCTTGTTCAGGGTGTGAGCTGCTCACCCTATAAGCACAAGCTGGCAAATTTCTTGCCAGCGCAATTATTCTACCAGGTTGTAGTAAGGGGGAAAGGTGTTGCAGACTCCTTCATGCTACAGCTGAATATAAATGTTTGATCATATATTTTCCATATACCTAGTTATTTTTTCAAAGTGACCGCACATAGGTAGAATGAGAGGAGTAGAGGCAGCCAAAAGTTAAGAGCTCTGTTGGCATTACGTTTTCTATAATTTTGTGACGTTTTCACCTCTCTACTATGTACATAGGTTCATGCACAAATTTCCAGTGCATCTTTTTCTGAACTTCTCTCTTATATGGCACAGCTCTAACTTCAGACCCAGTCATAGGAAAGGCACTACTCCCAGAGGCTAGTGAAATTTTTAAGATCCAAATGCTTCAAACACCATTTGAAATGATCAAGGGCAGGGATCACTCATGAAAATTACCATGCACCAAGAAGCTAGACATTTAGAATAAAAACAACACAAATAATTGCTGGGCTTGTTCTATATCATATGAATTCGTAGAGTAATGACCAAACTGTGGCAGAGCTCCACTGTCGCTTATATTGAGTGTAAATTTATAGTAGTTGCAGTGAAGTCAATAGCATTTCTTTGGACTTACAAAGGTTACTGAATGTCAAATTCTGCTTTCAGGCTGAGAACAAAATAATTCTAAAGATATACTGAGAGCATGATCCTAATTTGCTTCAGCAGCCTTTGGCCTCTTTGTCATATAGAAACCCAGGAAATTACAGAAACTTCAGGTTTGTGTTCCTTTTAAGACTGGATGATTTTTCAAAGGCCATCTGAGGAAGCAGAATGTGTGCCAGTTAGGCACTGGCCTGATTTTGAAGGCCTGGTGGATATGCGTGCCCTCAACTGGAACCAGGAGCGTTCACTTGCTCAACTGGAACTGGGTGATCTTCATTTCCTTGACTAGAACTGCCTACCTCAGGGCAGGCAAAATCCTCCCTCTGCTTCCTGCTGTGCCCTGAAGTGCACAGGCTTGACATACTTTAAAATGATAAAAACTTCCTGAACTCAAAATGCAACTCAGCCCAGGGCTAGCTGTTGAGACAAGCTATGGAGATGTTCCGCCTCATTTCAACAATTAGTGAATTATCCCTATGCTGTTTGATTATCTTTGTTATAGCCTTGTGTGCGTTACTGAAGTCTAATTCCCACTGATTTCAATGTGTAAGATGCGCTTTTTGTTTTAATGATAACTCTGGAATCTGGAATTAACTATGCCAAATGAGGTTGCACATGGAGGTCCAAGTTAATTTCTGTTTAATAGAAATAAATACAGGTGAGTCTCCCACAGGAAAACAGGGTCTGCAAGGTCACTTGGCTTGCTGAGACATGTGGATGAGGCTTTTATGCCAAGCCTAAATGGTGGGCAGGATTAGAGAAGCTTCAGAAGGGCATTTTGAATTTGCATATGTTCAGATCAGATAGCCTAAAACAAAATGCTTTGACAAATGAGAGTCATATAAAGGAATGGAAAGTGTGGAAAGATGTCCTTGTATCTCTTCAAGTTGAAGTGAAATATCATAGCTGTGCTCTTACGGCCAAAAATAGGCTGCTATTTAAACCGTATGCTGGTAGAAGTGTGGTTTGGGTTGACCCTGCTGGATAATCCTTCAGATGCACCCACAGCTTTGAAATCCCCTGTAGCACATACTTAAATGCATTGTGGGCATGCTTGCACCTCCAGCTTTTCTGTCTTCCTTTGCAGGAGCAATGTCAAGCAGAGAAGACCTTGTCCATTGTCTCCTGCTGCAAGGACAGACAGGAGTTGTATGCTGACTGAGTTCATTAGCCGGTCAGACTGCCTGCAGGAGACAAGCAGACACCAGTGACAAGGTCCCAGTGGCAACTTTGAATTCAGAGCATTCCTGGGACAGTTGCAGCAAAAATAAGGTAACCCACACTGTTATCTGCACATGCACAAAGGAAGTGGCGATGCTATACCACTCGCCTATGGAACGGATCCCCTAGCTAAAGCTGCAAAGCTTCAGCTTTCAGCCCCAGTCTAATCCATGAAGTCTCAGCCAAAATACCAGCCATTACAAAAGGCACTCCTGATAGTCACTGTGCTTCTGAAATGAGGTTGCTTTTTGTGGAAATGCAGTGACCAATAACATGAGTTTGTTAGATGAATTATGTCTTGACACTCATCCAGGTGAAGCAGCAGAGATGACAGATAGTTTGGCAGGAGAGGTACAGTTAGCATATGAAAGGACATCTATAACATATGGGCATCAGTATATATTTGTGGATTAATGCATAGCTATTCTTCTGAAAAATAGGTTTTAAAATTGTCCTTTCTGCTTAAAAAGTCAATGAAGATTTAATTATAAACCCAAACATACCTAGTACATATGTAAGAGAGATCCCAGAAAAAAAAAAATTTAGAGGACACAGAATGAAAATATAGCCAATACTTGTCAGTGTAACCATTAACTACAATGGATCAATGCCAGTTTACACCACCTGAGAATCTGGCCAGTAACAGCTATTTAGCACGCACTGTCCTGCATCTCTTGTGATATTTATTTTTAGCAGAATAAGGTCCTGCTTTATTCCAGGGGCAAGTATTAAACGAACTCTAATGCCTAATCTTCTTTTTCAGTTTTCTTTTATTTGTGTGTGTAGAAAAAGCCAGCTATATATACAGTACTTCAGAAACTATGTATTTCCATGGATTATAGATTTTTCTTATCTATTTATATACTAATTATATGACTAGTTTTGTAAAGTTGTACTTAAGTAAGATGTTCCAGAAATCAAAATAGTCAACATTAAACACCACAAGTACAGCTGCAGTTTTAAATATTTCATAATCCAATCAAATTGTTTGAGTAGTAATGCATTTAAATGTTGTTATGGAATCCCCTCTAGACTTTTTAAAATGGTTACTCTGTTCTTGGCTTTGCTATTTATGAAATTCATATGGGATGACATTTTTAATAATAGAGCATTTGACTTACAGAGTAGCAATTCCTGCAGTGTCTCAGTATAATCTATAATTTTCTGACTGAACTTTCAGAGGGACAAAAACACATATCACACTTTTATTAATGAACATATACATCTGTTGATGTTGCCATAATTGAAATGACCTTAAGTGAGAAGACCTACATAAGTCATTTAGCATTTTTTATGATGCTTGGGTGAAGATGCTGTACAGATGCAGCTTTAGGAAGCTAAAGCAGGAGTACAAAAGCTGTGCTAAAATGACAAAGGGAGGTTTAATTTGGAAAAAGGTGCAAAGCACAGCCCACATATAATTAAGCAACATCCGGTACTATGGAGTCGGACAGAAAAAAGCTATCAGGGAGTCTAAATTACCTCTGCTCCCTGGAGAGGATGGCACTGTCAGGTCAGGGCTGTGCTAAATGCTGGGTAACATGAGGGTATTTGATTGCAGTTGCTTTTGCTGTACAGAGGTTGTGGATAAACTGAGGACATCATTTTTGAGAGTCAAAAGTTGCTTAACCTTCTGAAGCACAAATATGTGTCAGAAGGGCACTTATAAAACAACAGACAGGGCTCTGGAAAGGAAAAAACACAAACAAACAACACCACCACCACCAAACAAAAAACCCAAACCCCAAACCAGCAAGCACTCCCTCCTTTGCAGTTCATTGTAGGTTCCCTTCCACTGAAAGGCACGGACAGAAGCCAGACAACTGGGTGAAACTGGGGCAAAACGTTGCAAAAGGACTGATGGGAGGCAGGGCTGCTCTGGGCCCCAGCCAGAGGTACCTGACTCACTCGCCCTGGGCATCCTGTGCCCCAGCAGCTGGAGGCAGGAGGAAAGGAAGAGCTTTGGCAGGGAGCCTTCAGTCTCCCCCCTCCCCTGCCTGTAAAACCTGTGCTTTCAGGCAGAGCTGCAGATGTCAGCTTCCCCTACCTTAGGGTTTGTGACTGCGCCTTGCTGTGCTCTCACAGGAGTCTGCTGTGTGAGAGGGCTGTGCTGTGTGTCCTGCTTTGGGCTGGGCTGGCCACTGAACAAATGACAGATGCTCTGTTTTAACCTCTCTCCCCCCTCCCAGGAGAGAAGGGAGAGAGACTTATGGGTTGAAAAGAAACCGAAACTACTTTAATGAAATATGAATCAAAAACTATAACAATAAAAAGAAAAGATAATGATATTAATAAGAAAATGATTAAATATATACAACATATACAAAAGCAATAGAGAGTTCCCAGGATGATGATCATGTCACCAGCAGGCACTGGGAAAGTCCCAGACTGGACTCAGCGATGGATGGGAACTGGATTCAGGAATGCGTAGATCGGGCTTTTATACTGAGCATGATGCAGATGGGATGGAATACCCCGCTGGTCAGTTTTGGGTCACCTGCCCTGTCGGCTCCTCCCCACAGGTGTGACCCCTTTACATTCTTCCGCTTGCAGCCCTCCAACGGGGCACATCACAAAGTGAGCTGACCTTGGATGTTACAGCAATGAGTGTAAGCAAGGGCCTCTCTGCATCCCATCCCTTGGTATCCACTATAAACATCAGATGTTATCTGCTAGAAACAGACACTCTCTGACTAATACGCCGTTCATTTCAGAGACTACAGTCAGTTAGAAGGGACTTAACTGAAAAGTAAAGTTACTGAAAAGAAAATTGGTTCTGTTCTATCTCGAACCAGGACACTGTGAAAACCCCCAGCCAGGGCTGCGGTATTTCCTGGGCAGCCCTATGGCAAGGGAAGGATGGTCCAGGATGTACAGGCGAGCACAGACCTTCTGGATGAGTATCCTGAGAACCACAGAAGTGTTGCCAGGATTCCCGAGGCGGCCTTGTTTAGTTTCAGCAATGTTTTTTCTGCACTTCCTGCATATTTCTTCATCTGCTTAAGTGTATGGAATGATTTTTCTAATGATTATGGACAAACTAGATGTTCACGTGGTAAAAATCAGCATATGTATCTCCACTGGCTTCAGAAGCATAAAGAAAGATAGCGCTGCTGATGGTTTTAATTTGCCACTGCTGTGGGAGAGTTTGATTTGAAGTTTAGACCAGAAGAACTTTCAAGAGAGAGCCTACAGGTGCAGGGACAGGTCCTGCTCCCATAGGCACAGCTGTAAATCTTGCTACGGGAAAGCTCTGGAGCTACTCCAGAATAACCGAGCCTGGAATCAGCCTCTGTGGTGCCTGAGTTACTTCAGACTGTTATTAATTCGAAGAGAGAAAATGAAGTCTTGTTAAGGGGAAATAAGCAGTCTTTATTAATAATAATTAGAGAGGGAAGACATTAGTTTTGATATATTGGCTTAATCTGGTAAATAGACAGATCAGTAAAAAATAGAATTAATAATTTTACAAACTGGTAAACATTTTCTGTAGTTTAATATTAATTGTGTTTAAGTGGTTCCTTAAAACTGTGGGTTGCTCCTGCAGTAGCAGCTACACCAGTGAGATGTCTGAGCACCCCCGCTTAGTTGCAAAGTCAGGCACCTGCTTCAGTCCTTAGTCATGGGGTGGGATCCCCAAAGGCCACTGATCCTTGTGACCAGAAAGGCAGCAACACCATGGTGTACGTGTGTCACCAGCAGCTGGGACACTACATATTTTAGTTTGCATGCCACTGTACTTCTTATGAACAGTTGCTCTGGATTTGTTTCTGTCTGTGCCTTTTGTTCTGGTTTCAAGGCATGTAAAAGATGGTATGTGCCTGTGCTGGTTTTGGCTGGGATAGAGTTAATTATCTCACAGTAGCTCGTCTGGGGCTATGTTTAGGATTTGTGCTGTGAACAGTGTTGGACATTCAGAGTGATGGTGTTTGTCTTCCCAAGTAACCGCTATGTGTGATAGAGCCCTGCTTTCCTGGAGATGGCTGAACACCTGCCTGACGGTGGGAAATAGTGAATGAATTCCTTGTTTTGCTTTGCTCACGCGCTGGCTTTTGCTTTACCTATTAAACTGTCTTTATCTCAAACTATGTGTTTTCTCACTTTTCCTCTTCCGATTCTCCCCCCCATCCCAACCTGGGGGAGTGAGTGAGCGGCTGCATGGTGCTTAGTTGCCAGCTGGGGTTAAAGCACGGCACTGCTGTTAATGCAGTACCACTTAAAGGCATTCTATGCTAAGGAATGAATCCCATTACTCTAGGACCTGAAGACTTTAGTTGTATGTCTGTTTAGATTGCAAAATTTAGGAGAGGGGGAAAAAGAGGCTCGGGATGTGCGTGCCAACAGCATTATTTGAGTCCCTTTCCTGTCATTAAACCACATCTCCTCTGAACCACCAATGTAATTGTTTTTTCACTGGCTAAAAGGGAGTGGTGACACTGTCACCACCGTCACTTCTGAAAGATTTCAGTGGTACTTTGCGTTTCCATCGAATTGCCCTAATCGTCTTACTGTTGACTTTTGGTGGGATCACGGCACAGAGTAATGAATGGCTGCAATTCAAATTATTATTTAACACAGGCTAAGTGGAAAAAACACCAGTATCAAATTTTACCAGAAGCGATACACTAATGTACCAGGATTATTGTGTTCTTCATAGTCAGAACGATTGTATGTAATTTTACATGTAATGTTCTTTGAACATATGGTTCATAACATAAAAATCCCCTCATTTTAATTGACACAATAGGCTGGAATGGCCTTTTTTCCCTTGCCAAAGTACTTGTTATGGTCTGTATCACCTATAATGCGCATTCTGTAAAGCTCCTAACTAGGTATTTGGATGCTGGAATGCAAAAGATTGCTTTTTATGAGACCGTGAGACCACCTAGTGGGTCGATGATTTGCATTTTAAAAGTTCGTTAATATGTACTAAGATCATAATAATGCCAATGTTTCATCAGACCAATGTTCATCTCGTTCTTGTAATAACTATCTTTTAAAAATGTCTTTTAACATAAAACAGAGGAGCAAACAAATACATATTTTTGTGACTCTCAAGTTGCTCTAATTGAAAGTTTAAAGGACACTGGGCAAAGCATTTTTCTCCCAACAGTGGATAAAATCATTTTTTCCTTCCATTGTTTTTAAGAATCCACTAGAGGCTTGAAAGTGAAATCTGATTTCTTATCTAATCCCTTTTTCTTCCTTCATGGACACATACTGGTTCGCTATTGTAAGGCTGCTTATGAGTGCTAGTCTGCCTGGCATTGCATTGATTTTTATTTTTTTCCTCCATATTTAGGAATAGCACTGCTGTGTTACTTGTTTGGGAGAAAGTGCAGATATAAAGAATTATGTTTTTTCACACGTTACAAAGAAATATAAACTTTCTTCTGACAACTATGTACTAGCTCTTGTGCTCTGCACCCCATCCAGATTTCACATGGAACTGTTTTACATCTCTGTACCTGTCTTTACGTGAAGTAACCTTTATTAAGCAAGATCAGAAACAGCTTTTCCTCTCAACCCTGTGTTCGTTCTGATCCATATTCTTTTCCCTTTCGCAGAGAAATTCAGAATAATAATAATTCATCTGACAGAAATACTATGTTTTGATATTTTTTTTTGTCTGTTTCAGAACCATAGCATGGAGGAATTTACTTTAGACTCCCTTTCATTAAAGTTTAATCACAAAGGCATATACAGAGTTACGTGAATGCCTGCATGACTTGGCGGAAATATAGGTTAATTAAGCAAGCTAAATATACTTTACAGAACAGAACAATAGAGCACACCGTTCTGCAATTGAATTCAGAAGATTCTGAGACAAAAGTGATCTTCCCAACATTTGCACTGAGCTTCCCCGGGCCTGTCCTGAACTTTATCCAACAGCATAGACTAGTGGCAAGAGGGAAGATTGTAAGCAGCGTGCCTGTGCAGCGCCTTGGCTGCTGGGCTCTCACCCCTCAGACTGCAGCTACGAGAGCCCGGTAACCTGTAACTGTGGAACCAGGGCCTTTAGGGATTTTATAAAATACGGATGTAAATGACAACTACCTTAATTATCTAAAGCTACTGGCTGTTGACTAAGTAAGCGGGGGAAAAAAAAAATCTCTCAGCTAATGAAATAGCTACTGTGGTAGCGGTTGCATAAGCTCAGAGACAGAAGCAAGTAGGGGCGCTCCCTTCCCTTTTGCTTGATCATGGAATACTCAGTTACCTGCAGTTCAACATATTCTCTTAATTTTTTTTTTTTTTTTACAGTATGGTGTTTTCCAGACTATATAGGCATAACTGTCCTATTGTGTAATCTGAGATACAAGTGAGGTGGGGAGGCGACAGTAAACATTTTTTTTTAGTTCAGTTTGATTTCATCTACCTCCCTTTATTTCCATTTCTCAGTGGGTTCCCTTTGCTTGTCAGTGCCTCCAAACCCACAGGACAAGCAGACTGAACAGAAAGCGCGTTTAGTTGTACTTAATTCAATGTATTTTCTTCTAAATAGTATCTGCCTGGGAAAAAGTTCGGCAGGTCTCTGAAGAAGCAAAACTCCTACTGATTTCAAGAGGGGCTTGCTCAGTGACAGAATGCAGTGTTTGGCCCCAGGAGCTGTAGCAACACCGCGTTTATCCTTAGTGCAATGGAGATCCCTGCCACATTTCCCCTGGAAACAGAGCAAGACCACACATAGTGTGGCTAAGGAGACTAGCTTCTGTTTTGCAAAGCCTGCATTAAGGACTTTGGCACTTTGCTTATTCGTTCCTGTCCACCTTATATAATCATTCACACTTACGCAAAGTGGATGGAAAATGTGAAGGAAAACTGACAGTCATCTTCCACGCCTTTTCTGCTGTTACTGATGACTAAATGAGCTGCAAAACAATGCAAAATCTCAGAGTCAGAAAAGACCAACTTGCCAGACCTAGAATAATGCTAGGACAGATTTTGAGTAAATCTGCTGGATTTTTCTGCTGCTTAGTAGCTAAAGCGGACAGTTTCACACAAAGACCTGATGTTGTCACCTGATCCACCCCTGGACTTGAGAAGAATTCGTTCTAGCCATTAGTAAAAACTGTCCTGCCTTTTAGCCCAGCCTCATATGAACTCGTGTCCCAGGTCCCTTCCTCCCATGTAGGGAACTTAAGCTCATAGCATGTGTGAGATAGGGCACAGCAGGCGCTGCTGAACACTGCTGGGCTCCTGCTGGCCCTGGGAATGGCCCGCCGGGCTGGCGGTGGGCCATACTGCTGGAATTGGGAGTGCCGTGGCTGGTGTAGAGTATTTAGGGCTCTGAATGGTGTCGGTCTCCTGGTTTAATAACTTGGGCTCTGTCTGACGCAGACTTCATCTAGAGCAGGGCTGGTATGGGTGAGGTAGGTCAGGTGCCAGGCTGTGAGTAGAGGAACAAAAGTGGTTTGTAACGTTGGCAAGAGGGAGATGAGGTGCAGTGAGGATGAGATGGCGATGATCTTTGGTTAAAGGAGGAGTAAGGCAGCAGTTGTAGAAGCAGTCCGTCAGTGGAGGGGGAGGGAGACCTGGACCCAGAGACGTAAAGGGTACAGGCAATTTTCCCATGCTTGGCTTCAGAAAAGCTAGTATAGCAGACAGCTGAGTGGGCCAAGTATTAAATGCCAATTGTTTCCATTATGGATTTTTTTTCCTGCTCATAGGAGTAGAATCTGACTGCTTCAACTCAAAGGACTATAACTGATTAGTGATAAATTAGGATCTACTTGTAGAACTTTACTAAATTTTTACAGAGTTGCTCTGCATTAAAACACTGGACAATCTGGCCCAGAAGAGAAGAAGTTGGTCCTGCTAAGGCGTTGGACTCGGCCTTTCTAAGCTCTAAGGTCAGGACATTCAGTTCTGGTCTCTGTGACTGGGCTGTGCCAAAATAGGTGATTGTGTCTGCAGTTAAACATGGGGGGAAAAGCTGTGTTTGCAAAGAAAACAGAGAGCCTTTAAAATCTAGGTCCCCTAGCAGGTCTGCAGGGGTTTTATTGAATCCTACAACTGAACTGGTGACTTCATTCTGGGAGTGGCCAACCAATGCCACTCTGCAAGATGAACACTGAAAGCTCTGTGTAGCTGAAAGCTACGGGGCCCACATTGCACAACCCAGATTCCTGAGAAATGGAGATGTCTGGAGCGGCTCTCAGGTCGCTTGTGATGATGGCTTTTCCCAGTGGGTTGTTTGCTGTGGCAGGAGATGCTCATTAGCTGACATCTGCCCAGCCTCTCTGCCAGTCTAGGGTGGAAGCATTGGCCTAGGTGCCTCTCTTGAACTGTCTAAAAGCAACACGTGACAAAAGAGGCTATGCCTGCTGCCTCCTCCCCTTGCTATTTAGAATATCACAAGAAGTTTGAGAGAGGTCTTTTCTCATAATTTGCTTTTTTATCCACTCTGATGCTTTGGGATATGGTCTGCAGATGCTGCTTGCAGAACATAAGTTTATGATAAAGAATTTCTTGAAAGCTAATAGGAGTTACGTACTTACATGATCATATATATATATATGTGAGCATAGTATTCTTTGCTCAAAAAAGTTGGTCACCATTTGAAAGGTAACTCAGAAAAAAGAGCACTTTCTGAATTACAAAGAGAGAAAGAGGGTGAAGGAATTGGAGGGCAGAAGGACCGTAGGGCCAGGCATTTTGCCATTTGCTAGTGCCAGAACTGGTCTGTGACTCTGGATTATAGGAAACACTTGAACAGAAGACAAAGAATTTTATTAGACTACTTAAGGATAACATTAAAGTGAGATTTGTAGCAATCCTTTTGATTATGCTAACATTTTCTCTCCTAGTGTCAGGAACCTTGTCAAAATTCATCCGCCTGTGCTTAGCACTGGCTCTGCTCTGGCACATCTGTGTAAGCCTGGACAAGACTGCTGTGCAAAGAGCTCTGTGAAGAGAGGTGTTGGTGGTTTCCTCCACTTTGCTCAGGAGATGCTTTCAAACTCAGGCACTTGCCTGGCTTTTGCCTGAGCTGCGCTGCCGGTGAGCCTGTGCTTGGCCAGGTACCTCGCTGATGCTGATCTGGACCCTTGACCTGCTGAATTGAGTTCGGGATTCACCCACCCTTTTTGCCGTAAGCTTGTCTGGCAATCTGTGAGCTCTTGGCTGATGGTTACTGCCATGGGACCATTTTTGGGTACTATGAGACTGTGCCCTTCCACGGTGAGGACATTGCCCTTCCCACTTTGCTGCCACCCTCAGCTCCTGGCTCATCCTCTTCAAGGAGCAACCCACTCCTGCTGCTCCCTGACACTCAAATCCTTTGGTGCTAGGAATCCTTACCTGTAGTAACAGCACACTTACTGCAGCCTGCTGCTCTGACAGAGCTATGTAATTACTGATAAGTTCCTAAGAAATGCCTTACTGAGTTAGAACAGTGGCCCATCTGTACCCTGCATCCGCAGCAGCGGGAGCAGGAGGTACCAGTACTTCAGTTGCAGACTGAAAAGCCCAAACCTGCCTCCATTCATGTCTATGGGACACAGACGCCTAGAAGGTGTCCTCAGGTACACAGTCTGAGGCTAAGAGTCTACTCTTGTAAACTGAAGAATGCTGTGATTGTGCCTAGAAATAAAGAAGCGGCCAGAGAAAAAAGAAAGCACGTAAAAATGTAGAAACCAGAAGTAAGATAAGGACTCCAGGGTTCATGAATGGGATATAGGAGAAAAAAAAATCATATTTTCTGCCCTTATGTGTCTATTTCTGCTCACTTATCACTCCTAGTTTTGCACGTTCTTTTTTCTTGCCCCTTCTATATGCTTCCCTTCTTTTGCTCCTTCCCTGGCATGATTTGATACACTGTAGCTTAAAATCTTGGCACTCCTTTGAACTGCCAAGTGAAAAATTCTGAAGGCTTTGAGTAGTAATAGCTGAAATATTTCATATTAGTGAAAGGTTAAAGCTAGGTCACCAGTTCCCTAGTACAGTTTGAAAGAAAATTAAAAATGCTCAGATTTGCTTACTTCTTAGACCACCAACTTCAGCAAACATGCAGAGTCAGTCTTTGCTGCTTCTCTCAGAAGTGAGGTGCAGAAAGAAGGCAGTGGTGGGGGCTGTAAGTGCCCGTTTTTAACCCTCAATTTATAGGGCAGGGAAAGTTGCGTGAAATTTCTGTTTTGGGCATAGATTGCTTTTTTCATGATCTCAGTGTTGGGAAACAAGGTAGGTTTTGTGTGGTGCAGCGGTGTGTTTGAGTTGTGAGGGTTACTTAGTGAATTTTGAACAGATGAAGAACTGTGGGAGTTTTTTTCCTTCTTTGACTGGCGGTGTGCACCTTATAGGGTCTGGAAGGCGAGTGAAATCATCTATCTATGAATTCTTTCATAAGTCAGGAAAAATAATGATGATGATGTAATTTTTTTTCAGGACCAAGGCTTCCTCCACAATGGCTTATGGAATATGACTCTTCCTCTTCTCTTGGGGAATTTGGGAACAATCTTCTCATTTTAGGACAGTTCTCCATAGTTTGATGGAAGAGAATAATCATACTGCTCTCCTAGCCACTAGATTGTGTCAGTCTAGTTTAGCAGAAATTTAGGTGGGTTTTTTTGCTTCCTTTGCTTATTTATCCACATATGCCTTTAAGTAAATTCATTTTCTCGCTATTCAGATGTCAGACAGAGAGTCACAAATCAATATCTGACCACGTAATTTTTTGGTGTAGGAAATGAGGCATGTTTAGGGGGTTACAGGAGAAGAATGACAGAAAAGGGCACGTTTTAAAGGGAAGTTAACGCTCTGGAACTGGACAGGTTGACATCAATCAATAAAGCACAAGGAGCTGCTCAACGGCTGTTGCTTAAGCCTCTTCTAGAATGACCATTTACAAGGGAAGGTCATTCAGTTTTTGTGCCATTATATGTCTCAATCCTGCCTCATGATACACGCAAACACTTTTCTATGCAACTTCTCTGGTTCTCAAATTAACTATTAATGAAATGGCGATTGGATTACATTGGTGTTTATTACCGCTGTGCTTCCCAGTTACTAGAATCTTGGAAATGATCCTTCCCATACTATCATCCAAGTCATTACTGTGAATAATTAGAAAGCTGGGCTGTACCCTACTGGTAACCTCTTTCCACCTTGAAATAATCCCATTTACTTCCACTGTTTGTTTCTTGCCCTTCAGCCAATTTTCAGTCTATGTAGCCTGCCAGTTTTCTTCCTATTGTGTGAGTCTGCACCTTAGGCGCTAGTCTCCCATATGGAAATGTTTTCAGAAAATAAGAACTGAACTTCTTGTACCCAGTCTCCCTCTAATCATTCTGCGTTATACTATCATGCTTATATATTCAGTATTCCTTTCTTCTCCCTTGTTGGAAACATTTGCCAAACTGTTTCATTGCTGGGTCCCTTTTCAGTGGGCTTGAATTGTCTCTCCATCTTCACCTTCCTGTTTTACTTCCAAATCACATCCCTGAACAGAGATGCTAAGTCCTGTCCCTAATTATCTGTGGGCAGGGAACCCTCTAGATAGCTAACTGTGAGAATTTCATGGGTAGAGAATGAGGTGCCTGGTCTCCATCTTTGTGTAAATCTCTGAAGGGGCACTAGTGTTGCACCATCAGTGTTTTTGTGGGATAAATGGGGGGATTTTGATTGTACAGAAAATTTAATTAGATTTAAGGCTAATTAAATTCATTTTTTTCATATTAACATGTTCACAAATATTATTGCATCTCGTTAGATTTCATTCTTCTGTCCTTACTGAACAATATTCAGTGGTAGTTTCAGATTACAATAAGTTCATTATGAAGATAAGGTGGAATTAGTGTAGGAAGCTCAGCTGGTTGAAGGGGTCTGTGCTTTAATTACTGCAGAGGGTGTGCATATTAATTACAACACAAGTGATATTTACTGTACCTCAGGAACATATGACAGGGTAAAGATACTGACAGCACCAGCTAATAAACTCAGTATGATAATGAGGAGAAAAGACCATAAAAATAGAAGGAAATAAAATTATTCATAAAGTATATTGATCCCAAAGTAAAGACATTAAGCTCTGATGAAGGGCAACAAAAGGGAAGCTCCTCACTTTATCAAACAAATAACCAAAGTAGAGAAATGTTAGCAGAGAGACAGATTGTCATTATACTGATCATGTGACCACGCTCTAGAGAGTACATGTGAGCAGTAAAATATAAGATTTTTTTAATAAATCAGCAGAAAATCAAGTCTTTACCTGCAGGATATCAGGTCACAGTGGTTCTTACGAGCTTGGGGGCTGGACACATTGCAAGGTAACCCTTGAAGAAGAATGACGGGAATGGATCATTCTTTGGATGAGGAGCCATCAACAGCGACACAAAGAAACAACATGGCTAATTGGTTTAGGCTGCGATAATTGCTGCTGGGTTTTTGTGGTTTGTTTGGGTTTTTTTTCTAATACTAATTTTGAAGCAATTGTTTTAAATAATTTTTGAGCCATCTTACAGGCAGCCTCCCATTCAACAGGCGTTTAAGGATGTACCAAACATGAAATGTGGTGGAAAGATCTGCTCCATGTCTCTCAGCTGTGGGGTCAGTGCCCACCCTTCCCCAAGGTATGGAGGCCAGTCCCCTTGGCTCTCCAGGCTAGGGGAGTTGTTAGAGCTGTGTCTTTCCTTGCTGGCGTTTATACCTGGTTTGGCAGCAGCGCACTGAGAAGTGCATCAGGGGCCACCTGTTGGGATAATGCTGTCAGGGTAGACAGTATAGACGCAGTCTCTTCTTGCTTGGCTTCCTTGGGCCTGGTACTACTTCCACACTTCACTAGAACTAGTGTCAGGACAATTTTGTTCATCTGTCTCTTCTTTAGTATAAACCGAGGCTGCACAAACGAGTTGAAAAGAAAGGTGGTGTAAATAATTTCATCCAGACATTAACTTTCTTGATTGAATTCCCAGAGATTAGTGTGCCTGTATTGTATGGCTTTTGACCTAAGGCCTTAGCCACCAAAATGGAAAGTAAGAACCTCATTTTTGCATGTAATTACTGTACATCCTGATAACTCTGTAGTAATCATTTTGAGCTGGCTATTTCAAAAGATTTTGCCTAAATAAAATCAACAGAAGCAGTTCAATCCGTAGTGTCTGACAGACTAGTTTGGTGCCTGTGAATAAGGCAGCGACCATACAGTGCATGGAAGTTTTAGTACATGTAATTCTTTTTCCTATAGACATTGTGCTAGATAATATGTTTTCCTCTAAGGCATTGTTGTAAGTTAGGTGACAGTGAGGTGAAGCTGGTGAGTAAGTCAGCTTGCTAGCCATTCATCTCTAAAGACCTATGTTCAAATCACATTTACTGAAAGCTACCTCTGTCTACTGCTTTGTTGTCATCATAGCCTTGGCAGACATTTGTTACCAATCACAAAGCTCCTTCGTGTTGGGCACATATGTCAATCTTTGCTTAATAAAGACACCTGGATTGAAACAGCCACTCTTGGTCAGGATCCGTGTACTCTAGTAAAGCCTGAAGTGGATACCTGTTTCATTCAAATGATCCTTTCACTTTTTGGAGCACTCGTGTTTTTTTTTCTTCTTTCCATCCTACAATTAAGAAACCGCATTTCTTCCTCTTCATTCGTCTTGACAGGTCAAGGAAATAATGTAATACTTACATTTTCAGTACTCTGGTTAACATTTAATTCAAAAGAAAAAAGGAAAACAATCTATTGTCACTGGTACTACTGTAGTGCCCCTAAGTTGAATGCTTATTTCCATCTTATCTTAAAGTTTAGTTTACTGGCTACTGTTGAGGATCCTAAATTTTCCACTCTGTTGTTCATTCTGTCTTAATTTAGCTTTCCATATGGCTGTCCCCCTGACTCTGGTGCAGTGTAAGGGCGGAAATTACAACTTTTTTTAACTGTTGATTTTTTTCAAGTCAGTTACTGGTTTTATGCATTGGGCAAACTTAACTGCACTTTAAATATCCAAGCCGCTTGAATCTATAAACCAGATTGAAAATACTGCAAGAGCAGTTGGTATCTTGACATTTCAGGTACTTTTATCCAAAGCCAGGAAGCTCAAGAGCATACAAAACAGAAAAAACTTATAACAAAAGTATATGACCGCTTTCAAAGCTTCAAAAAGGTCTGGTTTATATCTGATAAGGTTTTGGATGGTTTGGTCTTTCTTTTTTTCAAGTGAATTTGCCTATCCCTAGTTGTAATACAGTGAGCAAAAGACTAATGGCTTTCCAGTGGCCTTTGTGAAATGCCTTGGTATTCTTTGTTCAGTTCCCAATTTTTTTGTGGCAGTAAAACCCCTGCCGCTATGGGCACTTATGCTTCTGTGTTTGACAGAGGGATTGAGGTTTCATTTACTCTCTCACCCTTAGAGATGGTCCTTCCAAGATTAGGACTGAAGCAGATTTGAGGACACTGGGGAAGCATATGTTCTTTCTGTGCATGCTTCGCATATCCTTAAATTTCACAGTTTCTGGGCTCTGATTCAGTGTCTTTCAGTGATGCATTTATCAACAGATTTTAAAGGAGAAAAAAAATACGGAAAAGTTAACCTCTATCTTGGTTCCTCCTGCAGCTGCTACTTGTGAGGAACAACAAGGAACAAAAGGCACAAAAAGCAAGACAGTGATGTCTTGATATTTTTGATGATCTGAACATGAAGAATTGCTGATATAGATGCTTAATGCTTAAGGACTGTTTGGAAACTTTCATTAAAAATAGAATTTTAAACCTCTCCTTTTGTATCCCACTGTAAATACGTTGTCTTCGTTGGAGACATTTTTCATTTGGCCTTGTAAGGTGGTTAAGCATAGGAAGCCACACATACCACACGTGATTAATTAAGTAAATGTACACAATTAAGTGTTTTCCTGAAACATAGCCTTAAGCCTAGGAGAAATTCTTAAGTAAATTTGCATGTTACGTTGACTTAAAGCTAAGCATTGGGCTTGAATGCTTAGATGAGTTCAGCCTCACTGCAGTCAGGAAACAACTGGGACACCTGGTACATGTATGTATGTCACAGGTGGAAATAAGCAAAGTTTCTGCGATGTAGAGCATAATGGTACTTCCAGGATCAGAAGGAACTCTAATTCATGCTAACAGTCGGTGTGACTGTGAGATTTATTTTAAAGGGCTAGCTAAGTAGGGAGGAAAAGAGTATTAGTGGATTCAGTATATTTAGGCTTTCAAGGTTTTTTACAGGGTGCCGTGTAAAGACCTCATAAGGTATCTTAATAACTGCAGGGTAGATGCTGGTTCAAGTTTAAAACCTGTTAAAAAAGAGGAAGCCAAGCATAGGAATAAATTGGCCTTCCTTGCATCCTTTGCCTTCCTCTCCTCCCCTACAGCCCCCACTACTTACTTTCTACTTTCTGCGGGAGCTGACGTGATATGCTGACCATACTAAATAATTTTGGCTAATTGGTGTTTCGTAACATTTTGAGGAATTCCAGGGCTAATCAGACTGTGTATTGGCAAACGTAATGAAATGGCGTACAATGAAATTCATGTTCTCGGGCAGGCTTTTACGTTTTGAATTAGTGCTAACGTAAGAGTCAATGAAGCCGGCTCAATTAAGATGGCTGCCCTGTAGGATGGTGCTAGTTGTCAGTCAGAAAGAAATTGAATACAGTGTAAGGGTGGTCAAAAAGGATAAATCATAGAGAAGAAAATATTTTAATGTTGCCATATAAATCAATGGCATGTCCTTACCTTGAAAATCATGTTCACTTTTGGTCACCTTATCTCAAAGACATAACAGAAATAGAAATGGTCCAGAGAAGGGCAAAGAAAATGAGCAGAGCCATCTGAGAGCCTTTCATATAAGGCTACATTAAAAAGGGCAGGATTATTATTTAGTTTGGAAAGCAGAAGAGCGGGAGGAAATGTGGCAGAGGCATATAAAATAATGAAGGGCATAGATCAGGCCAGTCTGCTGCTTCTCATTACGTTTGTCTGTAACAAAAGAAAAAGTGAGAACTCAAAATAGAACAACAACGGGCCAAAGAGTGATTCATTAGAGTGAGTGAAAAAGTACAGCTCACGGTGTGTGCGTTTAACTTGCGGAACTCAGAGCTGCAGGATGAAATGAAGCCCAAACAATTTACATGAATGAAGCCCAACAAAAAACTACTTTTAATACTTGAATTGTAGCTTATAGTCCTTCCAACCAGGATTTAAATAAGAGCTGTTGTTAATCCTCATGCAGGTATAAGATATTTATCAGCTGGGGCGGAGGAATACATTTTTCCCCATGGTACTGTATTGCACAATTTAGGTACAGAGTGGGGCAGGAAAAGGAGCATGCCTTTCCTTATTGTATTCAGTATTGGTTGCTATCAGAGACAGGATGCTGTATTACAAGAATTATGCGGTGATAATTTTGAAGTTATCGCACACTGGCAATGTATCAGCTAAGAATTCTGTGTGCAAAGAAGTGCCACTTCACTTTGGGGCCTGGGTTTTACAAACAAAGAGTTTGTGCTCTTTGTTTTCAGTCTTTGGTCTTGGCAGAGTTCGGTAACTGGGCTGGGGTAGTTAGGCAGAACTGCTTCTAATATTTTGCTTGTCTTAGTTGCTTCTAGTCTCATGGTGACTGTAGAATAAGAATCAATGTACTACACGAGCTTTTAACAGCCTGATCATTATAAGGCGAGCATGATCATTAAATGATCCTCACTTTATTAATGCACTTTATTAAGTATCTTTTCCTGTATGTCTCGCAATTGCACTTGGGGTAGGTTAGGAACAATCAAAATGCTGAATAAATAAAAATAATATAGGTAAGTAACAGTAAAACGTTAGTTAGGATAGCCAGGGCACTCTGGAAGACAGACACACTCTATTGCACCTTAACTTCGTGTTTAGTCATTGGAGTGCCTGTTCTCCGCTTGCTTTTACTTTTCATTTCTAAATAATGCAAAAAGTACCGGGCTGCCTTGCTGCAAATAGGGACTTTTAGTTGAACTCAGTGCTTGCTTTTCTCTTAAATTCTTTCTCAGATGAATTAAAATAATAGAAAACTGTGAACAGACTGAAAAATCTTTCTTAACCTCTTATTTGGGTAGTCAGCAGTTACTTGTAAGATTTCTNTTTTTTGTAGAATTTCTTTCTTTTTTTTTTTTTTTTTTTTTTTTCCCCAGAGGAAAGGCAGAATGTCTTTGTTGTTAGCAATGTACCTCTGATTTGTGAAATACAATTTCCCTTAAGGATATTTGAGTACCCAGGCTTAGCTTCTGCTTAAATGGAACATAAGCACTTTCCTACTAAGTGAATTTGAGCTGAAGAGGTCTGAGAAAAGTATGGAAAAAATACTCACAAATATTTCCCATATTAAAATAAAAAGAAAAACTGCAACTGAAATATGACAGACCTTGTCATGTTTGCCTTACCTGAACACTGAGAGGTCAAATCACATTAGCATGGATACTTGCAAATACTGAATCTTATGCTTGTATTTCTCAATATTCACAGTGGATGAAATTCTTCATTGTGCAGAGTGCTAGCAGCGTTTAGGTATCACCCATTACCCTTGCTAGCCCTATCCTCCGATTATACAGCAGGTTTGTGCTGTACGTATTTCACCCTACATGACCATCACAATCCACCCCAAAGTGAAATTTTTCCCTTTCCTGAAAGCTGTCTCCTTCTTGCCTGTGGCTTGCAAAGGATGCTCCATTGTTCGCAGAACTGGTGTTTGGCTCTTGTCTAGACCAATGTTCACTCATCACAATACCGCTGTCAACACCATGCTATGTGTGTGTTAGCTGCACTGTATTACTGTTGTCAAATGGCTCTGCTGTCATGTAGTGCTTAAATGTAAAAGATATAGGTGACGATGTGAAGCTGGAGATTTGTGCTGAAAATCTGGATTTTAAGTTCTCTGCAGCACAGAAGTTGAAAAGCTGAGACAGTTTTACAATAAATGTAAGCAGTTGAAGCAAGCTTGTGGCTCTCAAGATGTGGATGTATGTTTTCCCCTCTGAAATGCGCTGCCTTTCAAGAACACAAGTGTGGCATTTAGGTGACACCGTGTGCCCTTTCTGGGGATGACTCTGCTTCTGTCTCCTCTTGTCTGCACACACTGTAACTCTAAGGGTCTTCAGTGACCCTGCCACGGGCTACAAGACCAGTGAGCTGCAGAGAAGTCTAAACTTCCAGTGATCTAGGAAAAGATGACAATGAATAAAATGCAGTGCTCTTTTCCACTTCTATCAGTTTTATTTCAAATCTGGTTTGGGCTTTTTTTCCCTGATGTTACTTGCGTGCCTGTTTCTATTTTTTTTCTGTTTTGGTCCAATTCTCATAGGTGTTCCTGCGCTTCCCCTGGACTATGTTGTGGGTGAACTTCCTAAAATCCACTGTTTGTTGAGAATAATCCTGAGTTTCTGACTTAACTGGAAACAAATAAACAAACAGAAGAAAAAAAAAACAGAAATAAGAGGAAAGACTGCTTTCCTCCTCCTTGATCTGTTGCACTGAAGCAAGGGAGACAGCACAACCTACAGCAAGTCCTCAGAGGGCACTGGTGTCAGAAGACAACTGCTTTTTTGTTACCCTAAATTGGAGCATAGACCTAGCCATATTCAAAGAAGAATCTGGATGTCTCTTGCTCCATGGCCTGTGATTCCTGGCAGGTTGAACTGGAAATCCACCTTGATTGAAAACCAGGTCAAGTTGCTGGTGTGGGCTGTGCCAGGTTGTCAGTGGTTATGTGTCAACATGCTTCGTGGCAGCCCATGGCTCTCTGCAGGCTGATACCAGCTAGCTCAAAGTTTTAGGGAGCACTAACTGGTAGGAGTGGGCAATCCTAAATCCTAAAGAGGTCCTGAACCAAGGAAGGGGCTGAGCCCACTAAGGGTGGCCTGTAGAGTATAAACTGTAACCTAAGTACAGATGCTGTTATTTATCAGTAACATTTAGACAAAAAAGGCAAGTTTCTTTATTGTTACCTTTTTCATTTTATTGCAGTCCCTATATTCCTTCAGAAAAGATTACCTTTCCTTAAATAAAAAAAAAAAGAAAAAAAAAAAACAAACAAAAAACTCTGACACTTGCAATTAGTCATTACCTACTGTTGCTTGCAATTTGTTGGCAGATCAAGCTACAATCTGTTGCACTATGACAGATCAATTTCTGCAACTCACAAATTCATTACAGAACTGAGCCAAAACAAAACAACTTTCTCTCTCGTTCCCCCCCTCCCACTGGAAAGAAGAGACCCCCCTTCCCCTCCCCTTAGTGCTGCAGCCTCTGGTGAGATGAGATCCTTGGACTTTTGTGGAAAGGAGCAGATGGGAGGCAAAAGAGGGATGGGAAAAAATGAGCCTTTATCAAGGTAATGAGTACATGTGTACGTGAGTACATTTATCAGTCTGAGTACGTGTGTCCATTAACGTGAGACCAGTCCCCGTCCCTGGAGCAAGCTACTCCTAAAGTGCAGTCCTGAAATAGCGTTTCAGTTACTGGATACTGTACAAAATACATTAATACATTTTTGTCCAAACTTGTGCTTGCACTGTAACCGTTATATCCTGCCAAAGATTTGGTTGAGGATGGGTGGGACATTTTGTATCAGATTATTGGTTGCAAGATTAGACATGAACATGTGCTTTTCAGAAAACTGTGACCACTCGCTATTTTGTGGGAGCTGCCCTTCATCTTTCCCTCGCATAAGGGGATGTCAGGGACCTGACAGTTGTGTTGCAACGTGTTATTCTTCTAGAGAACTGTAGCCATCTTTGCATTATCTCCAAGAATGTTTAATTAAATAGCAGTAATCGTTAGGACACGAAAAGTAGGATAGAAGAACCTTTTCTTTTTCTACTACCTTTTGTAGATTTTGTCACCTGACTTGGTAAGCCCACCTTCAGTGAAAAAATAGCACAGTGACATTTTCAAAACATGCAGTCCCTTGAGCCTGGAACCTAACACAGACAAGAAAGCTCAGCTTGATTCCAACACTGCTTTGTGATGTGTACTTCTCTTTTTCAAGAGCCGGGCTGCAACAGCTGCTAAATACAGAGAAAGGGGGGGAAAAGGTTGCTATTATACAGAGTTTAGTCGTGCAAAAAGCAGATGCTTTATATGGATTTTATAAGCGAATGCACTCAACGTTCCAAGGCATCCTGGGTTTGTTGCTCGTGCCACCTTCACTAATTTTGCATAGTGATGAGCAGCCGCTAGATTATTTGCTCTCCCTTTTGCTCAGTTCCCCAGACGGCTCAATCCTGTGTAAGGTGTATTGCCACCAGATCTTGCTGGGGTCAGTGAGCACTGATATTGGACAGCTTCTTGCAGGAAGCCCTTAGCTTTTCAAAGAAGGGAGGAAAAACGAGCAAAGCTTCTCACTGTTATAAAAGTGCACCCTTGTATGAGGCCAGATTTGTGGAGGTGTTCACATTTTAGCACCTGAATGGCACGGCCAGCTTTTTTGACAAGTGTTGGGAGCTGCTACCACTGAGGATCACAACGAATTCCCCTAGGTTTATTGTCAGGGATGGCGACGGCTAGGAGATTTAACTACCTGAATGCCTGTGGCACATCAGTGGAATGTTAGCGATAAGTGAGGGTGACTATAGCAATATATACCTGTTCTCTAGGTGTTTCTTATCAGAGTGTTGTCCCACTTGTGATGCGCTGTGCAATAGGTGTAAGGCCAGCCCCACCAGTCTCCTCTGTGGCTCATTTTAGTTTACACTGTTGGTTACTACAGGAACAGCCGAATGCCTAGGCTGAACATTTCGGAAGGAGGAGGAAGCAGCTATCCTAGAGTTTTCTTCCTGTGAGCATTTTGTGGAAAATGCCTGCCAGCCTCCCCCGCCCCCCTGCCCCTCCCCAAAAAAATATTATTTGCTCTCTCAAAGTATTTCACAGTCTTTGAATAAAATGACACACAGGTAGGGATGCTGAACCAGAACACAGAGAGAAAAGAGTCTCCTCTCTCAACAGTTTAGAAATCCCTCTCATCTTCCCCGAATTCTTTAATTTTTTGCCTCACCCTTGCATGGCACACACTGATTTGCCCAGCACATTATCCATAAGACTTCATAACACTTAAAAGCCACTTTTTTATTGCTAATATTTCTGTAGCTCTTTCTGAGGCAAAAATTTCAAGCTGATGTTTATGGCAAATAACATTAAGAGTCTGACTGTAGTTTCCAACACAGAAATTGAGAGGACGACAGACTGTTTTTAAACACCTTTAATCACTGCTGAGAAAGGGACTTTTTCTTATATTTCTAAGAATAATATAAGACATTGTAGTTGTGGTCTTGCCCTTTAAGAAAGCTATACTCAAAACGGGCGTATGCATATTGAAAAGTTGTGTGTAGTTCAACATATTAATTTTTTTATCATCATTTAATAGTGGCGTTCTGCTAACGAAGCTAAACTTCTGAATTCCAAAACTGAAATGAAAATTCTGAAATATGAAATGCATTCCATAGAAACTGTGGCTTGGATATGTGCAGAAATTCAGAGATACAGATGGGAATTGAAGCTTTATCAAATTATTTGGCTTTCATTAGAGCTGAATAAATAGTAACACATGAAACCTAATTCTATCCAATTTCTTTGTTCTGGTAAATTACTACCTATGCCTCTAGCTTTTCTGGTTCCTGTGTTCCTAGAGCGGCAAGTGCTTTTTCCCCTCAGAGCATTTTGTTTAAGCATTTAACCCCTCTCTCCCCAGCTCTTCCCTCCCCTCAACAATATATAGACATTTCAGAAGTACATTTGGAGACAAGTATTTCTTGAATCGGGTTTGAGTGCAACTCCTGCACAATGATGCTTTCGGTATCCTTCACTTTCTGTATTGTGCTGGTAAAAGGAGGGTATGTTTTTATTTGAACAGAACAGCTGTAGTATGATGTAGCATGTTCACTTTAATTTCCATAACGTGCCAGATATTAATATTTGCACATCGGTTGCCGATGTGCAGGTGAGCCACAGGCCTTGCCTGTCAGTCCTGAGGGGAATCGATTCTCTGCGCCGAAATGCTGGCACTGCTCTGTAAAGCCGAGCTGCGGACGCAGACAAACAATTGCAGAAAATACCCCTAATGTTAAATACAGTATAAAGAATGTGGTTTTCCCCCTCTTATTATTCCTATTGTTTTATTTCCAGCCCTCTTGCTAGTGGCTGCCTTTGTGGCACTTCAGCTGTGATTAGATGGGCGGGCAAGCAGCTTCCTCTAGAGCTGAAGCCAGCTGGGTGAAAAGACTGGCAAACCCTCAACTCCTCGTCTACCCACTGCCTTCGCGGCTGAGTTTATTATCTCCATAGCTCTGTGACATGCCCAGGCTGCGGGAGCCAGGGGTCTCAGAGCACAAGTCAATATTCGGTAGTCAGAGCTCCCTTATTACCGCTCTGTTGCTATGCTTATTTTGATGTAGTCGTAACCTAAAAAACTGCCTAATAGCCAAGAGGCTGGGGGAAGGGAGGAGGAGAGGCAGAGAGAGAGGGTCATCCACTTCTAATGCTGGAAACCCTGTGATAATCTGTTCCATGCATTCAAATGAAAATATGACTTCTTGGCAGAGAATA
>VYZM01007056.1:1174982-1209785 GCA_013398915.1 Dromas ardeola
CTTTACTTATCAGTCTTTTATTAAAACTTTCTGTAATTGTGTAAAATATTTCCCCACTGGGTTAGCTTTCAATATGGAGTGCAATTATATTTCTGACACAAAAATAATTAGAGTTTAAAAAAAAATAAAATGGGGGAAGGTATTTATTTTTTAAGCAAAAATCTATTCGCTCACATCTATGAAAAACCACTACAATAAAAAATTAAGCATTTACGGAGCCAAGGCACTAGTTTGTGTCATTTACCTCTCAGCTGTGGTGAGCTGGACCGAAACCTAGCCTGAAGATTTTTAAATGGCTGGTGACTATTGAAGAATGCGGATTTCTTCTTTGGCTGACAAAATACTTGAACGTGTTTTGTCTCCCTGCGTGCTGCTTATCTCCCCTTGCCCCCTCATGACACAGAGTTATTCTAATAAGGCTACATATGTTACACGGGGGGGTTTTGTCTGTGCTGATTCCCCATCCTGGAAGGCAGGCAGCCGTGTGGTCTCAAACGGCCGTGGTAACAAATTCCCGTTTTGTCATTAGGGGTAGGTCTGTTAAGATTTCAAGTGGCTTCTCTTTGATTTTGTAGTGTATTTGGTGTGTATTTGCAGTATTCCAGCCCTTCTGCGGCGTGTGCGGTACCCGGGATTGCAGATGGCGATTGAGACCCAAAGGCTGTTTCGAGCAGAGATTTGGTCACTCTCTGATCCACAGTGGCAGTGGCTGAGCTTCCCCCAACAGCGACAGCGCAAACTCTTGGGATTTGGGAGCACCGAAGCACCTTCCCTATTGTTCACGCCTGTCACATATTAATGGATGCAGAAGAGACTTGTCTCCTTAGCCCCGTTAAGCTGTGAGTTTACGGCTCTGTGTGAAGTAGCACAGGCAAGGTACATGATGAGATGCAAACAGGGGAAAAAGTGCTTTTACTGACATTCGCAGAAGCAAGCTAAACACCTGTGAGAAGCTGGTGCTTCAGGGACACCCACGTTTGCAAATTGTTCATGGGTATCTTGGAAATAGCACTTCTCTACTTGTGGAGTGATTAGTTACCTCTTCAGCACTGGCAAAGCTTGTGGATGATGAGCTCTGCCTTCACCTGCAGGTGTTGCCATGGCAAGGGACTCTAGAAGTACATTCAGGCAACAAAAACAAAAAAGGGATAAAGCAAAAATGAGAAATGGGGAAGAAATGGGAGCAGGAGAAGACAATAAGAATATCATACTGAACTGGTGCTTTGCCAGTGAGAGCTGACATTGTTTGCGGCTGCCTCCCGTAGCATCCTAAGGTGCCGGCAGGTAGCTTGTGACTCCCATGAGGCTGCCAGTTACACTCGCGCTGCTGTGCTGCAAATGTGCTCCAGCTGTAAGTAATCTTAGAGGGAAATGATCTTCCTTGTTGCACCCTAACTATATGCTGCATGAGGCCCCATGTCCTTCATACCTCAGTTTTCTGCTGGTGGAAATGCGGGTGGTGTGGAAGGAAAGAGGGCTGCGTCCAGTCTCCCACCCAAGCGGGCTTTGGAGCAGGACTGTGGCACCGCTCCTTGCAGGCTAGATATTATCTCCGCTGGTGACGGCCAGTCTCATGGACTATTTTTGGCCTCTCCCAGGATAAAGACTTTCATGTATGCTATGTTTATGGCAGGGGGAAGTCAACACAGAAAGAAGAGTGCTCGGTGTGTGCTCCTCAGGGTGTTAACATCTGTGCTATATATGCTTGCCCTCGTTCAGTGAGTGCGGCTTCATTCCTAATTAAGAACTGCAGTAATCAGCCAAGAGGCTTTATTGTGTGAAGTTGAGGAGCCAAAAGTATTTGTGAATTCAGTTCAGATTCAATGGATTTTTTTCACCCACCCTAGAAATGTTTCATTTCTACATATTGCAACAAAGTGCTTTCATTTTGTAACAAATCTAATTTCCTTCTTAGAGTGTGAAATGGTAATTTTGTTTTGCTGTAAAGACTATTCTTGGGTTGATCCAAGCCACTAGCATTGTTGTGAGGTTTTTTTGAAGTTTGGTTGTCAGCTTGAAAAAATTAACTATTTGCAGAGTTGGTTACATGAGACTGATCAACAGCTCTGGGGCCTTTCTGAGACCAGGGTCTCTGCCAAGAAACAGGATCAAGTGGCGAGACTGGACGGCCTCCCTGCGTTTGTTTTGCCATGGGCAAAATGATGTATCCAACATGTTCCTTACAAAGCTTTGTCTTTGCTGGCTATGGGGTAAGAAAGGGTATGCATAAGGTAATGGTTTGCTGCTTTGCTTAAAACCAGTTTATAACTTACTTTTGTAAGTTTTCTAAGTACTTCTTCTAGAACTTTTTATAACTAATTCAGATCCACTTGTTTTTTATGGGTCAACAAATGTACCAAATTCCAGCACAATGTTTGAGGTTTTTTTCTGTCTGGGGCCTGAGAGAAGTCTCCTAGACAGTGCCCCTAAATAACATCTAGCTGGAGGATTAGATGTTGTGTGCAACCTAGAAATAAGAGCAATCATGGCCTATTTAGGAGATATTAACCCGTCAGGAATCCCATTCCAAATATGATTTATAAAGTGTTACAACATGGCTGCTACAGCATGTGCCGGCTGCTCAATTAGAAATGCAGAGGATGCTGTTTGAAAGCCCATTTTGGTCAATGAAAAGACACCATCAGCATCAATGGTGTGTTAGACCAGACTCGATGGAAAGGAGTCCATTATCAAGGGGTGACCTTTTTCTTTGAGCTGAAATGACAATGCCCCAATCTTAGACCAAAAACCTGAGGAATGTGATGTGATTCCAGCGTGGGTGCGTTTGTTGTTGCACTTACACTCGTGCATTTCATTCCTAAAGAGAAGCCTTTGCTGTAGTTCAGCCATTTACTTTACGCACTGGAGTTTGGATTTAACCCTTGACCTTCTGTGGCATCGTTCAGCCTGACTAAAATGAAATACCTTAGGCTGTTTTCTTCCCCTTCTCAGTGCCCAAATGGGCAATGTGGATCGTGCCTAAGGTTTCTGCCCTCCTGCTGTGGACTATTATGGCATGGTTGTCTTTGTGCAAGAATCCTTCATATGCAGCATTTTCATCTTCATTGTCTCCATACACACATGTGTGTATATATATATCTATATATGTATTCTTGGAAGTGCTTCAGCTTTTTTTTTCCTTTTTGCCCAGTCATATGGAATTACTCTCTCAAGCATTCGGTAAGGGTGAGTCGCTTCGTGCTTCTCATCCGGGCTTGTCAAATTTTGTTATAGAAATAGATAGTACTTGGCTGATTTTACGCTCCTCTTCTTTTAGCTTTGTTCCTACTACTTGCAAGTGCTCTCAAGTGCGTGCCCACTAAAAGAAGGTCCTTCCTAGTTTAGATCTCCTTTGATTAGTATCTTGCAATTTCATGGTAATTTTTGAAGCCTGGGCGATGCTGTACACAATAGTATTTATTGTTAAGTTTCCTATGTGGATTCTACAGTCCACTGATGAGCGTTGGCCCTGAGCTACAGCTGCAAAATGGTTTGCAAGTATAACAATTAGAAGTATTTCTTTTTCATTTTTAACATCGTCTGTGCTACGTGAGCCCAGAGAGTGACAGTCTCAGCTACATGAGGGCTCCACAAACATGTAATAGTAGATGCCAGCATAGAAGGATAATTCTTGGTTAACTCGTGTGTTCTGCGTTTTTAGGCCCTTTATGCACTTTTTTGGGTTAAACAATGATACCTACCTATGTAGCAATATTATCTTTCCCATGACCTCTTTTTATACTGGCAATCTGGGGGGAGGAGGTATTTGCAAACGTCATCATGCAAGTTAATGAACTATTTTAAATGAGATGACATTGAACTTCTCTCTCTTAAAATTCACTTTTATCCATATGGTTTTTTTGTGTCTTGAATCAAGTCATTATTGTACAATATTCCTATTCATAGACGCCCCCAAACAGGTATCTCCTGCCATCTTCACGTTTTTGTTATGCTCTGTATGTGCCTGTATATATTTATTTGTACCATTTTTGCCAAAAATACCACATCTTTTTAAGATGGAAGCTTATTTTACCTGCCTGACACCTTGCCCTTCGTACTGGTTATCTATATATTATTCCACACTTGCTGCTTCATGTGTTGCACACAAATGTGGTCTCTGCCGTTTGCTTACCCTTGCATTCTCTCTGCATGCCTTGCTATGCCTTCTAATTAGATGCACTTCTGTTCTTTCATTGCTTGTTAACCCTTTCTTTTGAGAAGCAGTTTGCCTTAGCCCTGCGAATACCCTCTAGTTTTTCCAAAGTCAAGTCCATTTCCCTCAGTAACCTTGATTTCACCAGCTATCAGTTATACCACAAATAATTCAGCCTCTAATTAGTCCATCTGTTAACTATTCAAGGACACATGACTTATCTTTATTATGTAACATAATGGTCAGTCTTCTTACCTGCTAGTGCTATTTTGGTATGAAAAATATGTTTTTCTACTTACGACGTTCCCATGTTGCCAATGTGTGCCCCCTATGGAATCTACTGCAGATTACATGGTTTTATAGTCTGTGCCAAGGAAAGTGATAAGGATTTCCACCCCTCTGATTTTTTTTCTGCAATTGTTGTTGCTTCCAAGTGCAGAGGCTTTGTAGTTGCCAATTTTTCTTCACCTTAGAGAGGCTGGTGCTAACAAATTTTTATGGAAAAAAGATTCACCTCTGATAACAAAGGCAGAATAATTTTGACCTTAATTTCCTAATGCCACTGGTGTGAGCCAAGGTTAGATTTCTGTTGCGTGATGAAAATTGGTATTAATCGACCACTTGAAGTATTTAACCTATATTTTCTGATAAGGCATAGAGTTGAGAACTTTTCATCCATTCAAGACTGTCGCAACCTAGAGGACTAAATATTATTGGTCATCAAGGTTCAAAATTAATTTTCAAGGGGGTTTTGTTTCTGTTTTTATACAATATTTGTCATTATTTGGAAAAAACCCTGCATGTTCTGGAAGATTGCATTTAAGGTTTGGCTTCCTTGGAACACAAGAGTGAGCCATGGATAAATGCAAACCACAGCAGCGTTACTAGACTGTGGCTGTTGTAGATGTGCTCACATGGGTTTATAAGACTTCACCTTATTTTGATCCAGAACAACTATCATATGCTTGATAGTTCTTTATTATTACATTCTCCCTACAAAATGTGGAAAATTTATCTAGAGCCAAAAGAAGCTTCTCCTTTTGCATTTTGTTAAAAACTGCAATCCTGAAAGGATGTCTTCTACAATTTTATTTTCTTGAGCTCAGGGCTGTACTGAAACCATATGTCATTGAAGGTCTTACGGTTTATCAACTCCTGGAGAGATTTCAAGCAACTCAGCGAGCAGTAATAGGTTTCTTAGAAACTGGATGAGAATCTTTTGAAATTTACTTATGTAAAAACTCCATTGTAATTTGTCACAAGTCTGTCACCTACCTTGAAAACTCTTAAGATTACACCCTCCATGCAGAATTTCACACGGCTGTTTTTACTGTTGTCCTGCAAGTTCCACGTAGCCTTCTTACAAACTAGCCACTGATTACGGCAACATGTTGCTCAATGTTACCTCTAAATCTCCTTTATTCCTTGCACAATTTAGTGGGTCCCAAAAGTTCTTTGGTGGGACAGAGAAGAATTAATGCCAAAGTTGAATGAGTTACAGCCGCTACCACCTAATTAAAATGATTTTGTGCCAGTTGCTTTTGTTGGGTAGGATCCACACATAATATAATTTTAATCCTGTTTATATACACTCCTGGGACAGACTTGAGATCAGCATTGCCATTTAAGTGAGGTTAATCAAGCATACTGTATGCAGCTTTTGTTTCTCTATTGTGTGTGAAAGGTGACTACAGCTGATGGGATCCTGACTGACCGTTCACTGCGAAAACCACTACTTTCTTGTTAACGGAGCGTCTGATCATTAACCTAACCCCAGCCCCGGTGACTCTTTCTGCCCGGTCCTTGGAACTGTACAGCTGTTGTTATTCACAGAGGAGCTTATAGTTATGAACTGGGTTGTATTGGCAGCGGGTACGTGACTGTACAGAGGGTAGAAAACAAGTGAAAAATAATTACATCTTCCCTAAAAACAAACACTATTTTTTGTATTCTTGGTGTGTTTTATGTATATATAAAGGACGTTATGGCAAAATGAAAAAGACCCTCATAAAAATCCTTCTTGAAAAGTATTGTTGCTGACAGCCGTGACCTCTGTGAGTCTGCATGTTTACCCATAATTCATAATTAACAAAGACATTAGAACTGCCACCAGAGGATTCTGGGCTTTATTTCTTTCTAACTGGGCAGTACTAATGCTGGAAGTGCTCCCAATTCAGTGATTTAACATTTCAGGAAATCTTGGAGAGGCAGCAGAAGCCTCCTTATATAGTTCATACTCTGGGACTGTGGTTATACAGATATGGCTGAGATAATTATTCAGCTCTTGTTATTGCTGTAGTTCTGCACCTGATCCCTGAGCCATTAGAGCACTCTGCAGGTTATTACAACTATCAAACATCAAGGTCTCTTTTCTAGTCTCTCGACTATGTGGTTATCATTTTACTTCTTTTAAATCCTCCATCTGCGGAGAAAGCGTCTATGCTCTAACTTGGAGATCTGCTAACGCTTTTTTTTTTTTATGACTTCCCAAATGAGGCCCTTTTCTTACCAGTGCATTAGCATAAAAATATAAACTTGGAGTTTCTCCACTTGTGTTGTTTTTATTTTCTCCCTCTCATTGATTTCTTCTTCAAGTCACTGCACTTACACTTTAATCTCTGTAGAGAATGAGCACAGCGAGGTGACGGTCTTCAGAACCATAAAAACCCACAAAATCTTCCCAGAATGATTTTGTTTCTGATGGTGGCTTAAGTTAGTGTTGATTCTTAGCTGATACGCGTCTTTGCTTTACATACATTTTTACCTCATTGCTGCTTTTAAAGCTGGACAAAAATGGAATGAAAATAGAATGATACCTTTAAATGAGGCTTTGACTCTCGCTATACTTAAAGGTTCATTACTTTGTGTGCTGTAGGTGGGTTAGTCCTCAGTTAGCATTTAAGATGGGGACGCTTGATGGAAAAAAATCTTTGCTGTATGTGATAATATCAGTCTATTGTCACCCGGCTTTCACCGATTACCTAAAAACAAAACCAAAAATATGATGAAAATCACGTAGGTCTGAATATCCTAGTCCTTCTTTTGGATATTCAGGGTGCAGGCATTCACTCAGATGATGATATTTAAGATAATTTTGTAAAGTAAGAGCCTAGAGCAGACCTCTGCGGGCTGCGTCATAAGGGAAAACAAGGAGCTAATGCTGCATTATGCACTAGAGAGCTCAGCTTTTGGAAATCTATGTTTTGCATTGTATCAACAAAACACCTGCAAAAGGCATTCCATCAGCACCAGGCAAACTGATGAGGGATCTAATCCACCAAGAGTCAGGGGCAGTCGCAAACAGTATGGCAAAAGGAGGAAACATATGGTTGCCTTACTTAATATTGCTGTACTGTCGTCCCACAACATATTCCCCTAAATGGGCATTAGCTCTATTGGTAGATCAGAAGGATGTGGAATGCAGGAGAAAATAAAAACATTGTACATGTGGGGGGTTGTATTTTTTTTAAACACGATGTGTAATTTAACAGATATATAATTTATGTTAGACAGAGGAATAGATGTATATGCATATTATACTGTTTTTAAAATCATAGATATTAGTGAGTGTCTCAGGAAAGCTGGGGTTTTACGTAATGAAAGCAAATGGTAATTATACTTTGACTTGTGCTTTACTTGTTCTCCGGTTATACTTATGTATTTTTACTGTTTCCCTGCGTGGCCTTGCATGAGAATAGTACTTTTACACCAACTCTTTGTTAAGGTCTCTCAGCAGCAAAATTTAGTATTTTGGCTTAAAAAAGCCCACAGTTTCCCCGATTGTGTTTTATGCTCTATCAGTGTGACATGAAAATAAATGGAATTTACCCGTCAGTTGCTGGGAGGGACTTGAATATTCTCTGATAGTGGGATGACTCTCTGAAATATGTAGAGATATATAAAGTAAGGATGTATCTAACCAGTGCAACTGGTTAAAAATGATAAAAATATGTGGGCTTTAAGACTGAATGATCCATTTTCTCTACACTTTTAGGAGCTATAAGAAAAAGCAACTTTTAAACTTTTTTTTTTTTAGTGAGTCCATTGATTAAGCTTTAAAATTACTGTGGCTGATTAATTGTAAGAGTGCATTATTCGTGCACACAATTCCAACTGGCTGCATTGCAGACCACAAATAGCCTTTCAACTTAGATAGTTATGTTAAAAATAGGACCTACATGTGCACGTACAAAGTACTTTTTTTAAAATTCTCCTGTTGTAAATATACAACACTGCAGAATTCCCCACCGACATTGTTGGTGAAAGCACACAGCTAGGGAAACAAAGATAATTTGCTTAGCTGAATATTACTGGCTTTCTTAAAGATAGATTAATTAGGAAGTAGTATCAAAACAATTTCGAGCAGAAAGAAAAGGCTTTGGGAACAGCACTGAGAAGATAAGTGGTGTCACCCTTAATATAGAGTCCCGTTGTTCTACATAGCTTTGCCTTGTTTAAAACCAATGTGTGCTTGCCACTTTAAAGCCATGGCCTTAAAATTTCATGCTTATGTGCAAAAACTTGTACTTGCATCCTGTTGGATTTAAGAAAGATAAAAGAATTGACTTTGACCTTAGGACGAAACAATCAGCACCTAGTTTTCACTAATCCCTGTCTTTAACTAATAATAACTACATTTATGATCTTTATTAGCTTATAACTTGCTTTGGAACGTGAAACCACATCAGTCAGAAAATGGGCCATGAACTAATTTTTGGGTATTTTATATTATACTAAAAGTAGTGCTTTGTTATGATGTTTCTCATAAAAGGTGAATAATGGGAAATTGATAGAAATGGTTAATTACACATTTTTACTTTGTTTTAGGACCACTGCAATAAAACATATTGGGATGTCAGAGTTATGCTTGTCTGGATCTGACATAAGACTTCTTGATTGCCTGTGCCATCACCATTTCATCGTGTTTGGAGGCACGTGCTGCTGTGAATGACACCCTGTGGCGCTCCAGTACCTTTGGAACTAAGGTGACTTCACTTCTTTTCAAGCCAGAAATGTGTGCTGTGTTTATTCTGTACCAAGGAGCAGCAACGGCGGGCTGCTCCAGGCAAGCCAGGAGCTGAGGGTGACAGCAAGGCTGGTAGGGGCAGTCTCAGGCATAAAGGGCACAGTCCTGCAGTGCCAGAGCAAGCCAAGGTCAGGTCCGGTCCGATGATGGGAAAAGGTGATGTCCGGTGATGGTAAGCAGGGTTATGAACAGATCACCAGGCAAATCCACAGCAAAGTTGTCAGTCTGAGGTCAAGCCAGGAAGGCAAGTTAGTTCAGGATCATAGAGGTACATGGCCAGGCACAGTCACATCTGTGGCGTAGCTGAAGTGAGGACAAAGGACGAGATCCGGACCTCCTGACCACAAATGCAGCTCTTATAGCAAAGAGGAGATGGCCCTGGCAAGGCTTCTCACAGCCCATCCTCACGCAGCTCTTTTTACAGCAGTCTGAGCCAAGGTCACAGAGCCAGCATATCAGAAATGGCACTGAACACAGGCAGCCAAATCTGGGGTTTGAGGGCTGCATGTGCGTAAAAGTATGGCATTACATGATTGGCCTTTTGGATAAAGAGGACGGTTAAAGAATAAATCCTTGGTTTCCTGGTTCGTGGTCCCTAAGCCTAACACTGAACTCCTGAACTTCAAATTAAAGGTAAATTGCATTCCTTAAATTTCAAACTGTTTTTGCGTACTTAGCCACACCAGCCCCTCTAGAGCCAGTGGGAAATGAGCAGCTAAATCCTTGTGAATGGTTTAGAAATGGAATGTGTTGAAAAATTGCTGACTGGCATGTTTTCCAGTACTCATTACTGCCTGGATAGATACCATACACTGAAAGGAAAAATACGCATGTACTTTTCATGGATGTTTTATAGGACTATATTCTGTGCTATTCAGAACTTGCATCAGCTTTCCAGTGAGTTGTACAGATGTTCTTGATTGCCAGATTAAGCCTGTTATTTATCAGTTTAAGAAAGTTAACAAGTTTTAAACACCTAGTAGTAGAAGATATTTACCTGGCCACATGGAAACTCCTAGAGTGACCTGTCTTGCTAATAGTTTTACCCATGGACAAGTGCTTGAATGTTTACAAAATCAGACCGCAGGGGAAATGCTGCAGGCTATCAAGCAAAAGTTAAGAGAATATGTAACAAAACAATGCTTATACGTATTTATCCTTCTGTTTATATTGAGTATGGTTCTGAGGTTTGACCCATATTTTATGCAGGACTGCACTCAGCAATGTGTTCTGCATTATCTTCTGCTACGGAAGAGCTGGCAGCAGGGGATTCTTCCAAATTGGGAAGGATGCAGTGGCAAAGGATGGGCTGAAGGCTGGGAAAGAGATCAGGACTCCATGGGTGTTTCCTGCAGAGCTGAAACTGCAAAGTGTGTCTACGTGTTCTGCCAAAATAATGTTGCCTTGGGATTGAGCATCTGTGGTGCATTTCTCCTTGGTGACAAAAGGCAGTATGACTTCTTTAATAAAGGGGTGAGTTGAGCACTCAACAAATTGTTAACATACAAATCTAATACTGGAAAAAAAGGTCTAATTTTTAGGTAATGCAAAGCCACTACTACTGCAGGGAAATCTCAGCTGAAATTCACTGGCATGTACACCACAAAACCAAAATGAAAAACTTGGCCACATCCTTAGCTTTCTCCACTGCAACTGTCATTGCAGCAAATATTTTATGTAAACTCCCCTCTGCTTGGAGACTTCTTGGGTAGTTAGGTAACAGGGGATGGTGCTTCAGTAGTTCTTGTTGGTTTCTGTTGCAGTTATACCTTAATGTCCATTGCTTTTCTCACCCTTTTTTTTTTTCCCCCACAGAAAACACGTTTTAAAGAGGGTTAGCTTTTACTTTGTATGCTTACATAGTAGTCATTTGGTAACGTTAAAAGTCCCTATTCTGCATGCATGCATGTCACTAGTGGTTAGGTGTGCTGTGATATATCCTTTTCCATTTCAAAAACATTGATGGAAGTCTCCTTCACTGAGAGGGATTTCTTTTTTTTTCTTCTTTTTTTTTTTTCCTTTTCTTTCTTTTTTTTTTTTTCTTAAATAAATCTTAATGAAACAATGAAACATTTCAGGTCAGTCCTGTAGGACCACTCTGGTCTCAGTGTAACCGCTGCTGCAGAGCATGGAAACTTGCTGGCACTGAATTGCAAAGTGACTCTGCAGGGGCTGGATGACTTCCAGCCAGCAATGAACCACAGCCAAGAAATGCCAATATGGATAATGCAAACAAGAGAGATTTGGGGCACATTTCGATTTAACCATCTGATTTAATTGACAGAATAAATGCACCTGTCATCGGGTAATATTCTTGTGATTAGTTTTGGCTGTGCTGATGAAACGATGTTAAAAGAATGTCAGAACAACCTGTCCTGGGACTCCTACAGGCAGTTTCAGGCTAAGGAAGGTCAGTTTTCAACTCTTCTTTCTTTCCTCCTTTGTGATTGTATGTGTCTTACTGAGACACAGAACAATTTATCTTGCATATTTTCCCTCTGCAGCCATTCTTACGGGTCCGTGGGTCTAAACAAACACACTTAAGTGAAACAATAGCTTGTTCTCCTACAGGCTTTGTTAAGGCCATTCTGTGTTCTCAAGGAGATGCATTCACAAGGTCATGGTTTGCCCATTTGTACATTATCAATCAGGATTGGTGGGCTTCATGGAAATGGGAGCTTGTTTAAGAGCCAAAGTGTGGTCTGCACCAGAGCCTTTTGCCTCCATAAGTAGCTGGTTAATAAGAGAGATTGGCTTCTGCAGGCCTGGGGCCATACCCACCTGAATTTAATCTCCTGTACCAGGAAGCAGAAGTTGGTTCTGAGTAACAGCATGTCAGGACCTCCTTTTGGCTAGGACAGGGGCCATTGATTGAGCCATTTCAGTGGATGAAAAAGTAAGAGATGGGTTAATCCAAGCTGTGTTTATCGTTAATGCAAGTTGTGGGGTGCCTGTATGTGCAAACTGTGGATAAAGCCCATTTTGCTGGTACATGATGAGGAAAAACTCTTGGTCTGAAACAATAAATTGGCAAGCTGGACAACAGTTTGGATAAAAGACGGATGAGTATCTCCGTATTATGAGCGAACTGTTCTATTGGAGGGGGAAGGGTCCTAAGGAGGAATTACACCTCCTCAATAGTACCTGCTGCACCCACTTACCACGTTGCATGAAGAGTTGTGGCCACATGGCTGCACATCCCTCAGTACAGATGGAGCTGCATCTGTCCCTGTTTCAAAGGGGGAAATTGAGGACAAGGCAATTTAATGACTTGCCAGAGGTCACAGCTAAGGTCTGTGACAGCACAGGGAATAAATCTAAATTCCTTCAGGCCCTGGGCCTTATCCATAAGACAACAATTCTGTTAATAAAAAAGAAATAATAGTCATATCTTTTTTCAGCATCACACTTCTAGTGGTGTTTAATCTTCATTTGGGCTTACTTAAAAGGTTCACTTTGATATTTATTGATTTTAAGCAGGGATGTTAATATACTGAGAAAGGAACCTGAATGACAAACCTTCTTGTTGAAAACCTGAATGTACCTTTCGGACAGCCTCCCCGTGAGCAGCAAGCACCGGCCACCCAAAGTGGGGCCAGAGAAGTTAGAGGCTTGGACGCCTGCTTTTGTGGAAAGGTTAGTTCAAACTCCTGCATCTGCTTCACACTAAGACGGCTGAAGTAGCAGTGCCAGACAGGGATTTTGACTAGATAAATAAATTCAACATTTGAGTATGTTTCTGTGCTGAAATACAATTTGTGAAAAAACAAATTGCTTCTGATTGACAAGTTACAAACGTAGGGTGAGAAATGTAAACTAACTTTCTCATGAACTGGATCGCAGAGCCGAAGTGGAACAAAATATAAAATATCTTTCTTTTGACTAAAGTAAAATCTTTTTTTCTTTTTTCCTAAGTCCGTATGAATGGGTTTGGCAAGAAAGTGGTGAAACATGTCCTGTGTAGAGATACTGCAAAGATTTAGATGCCTTCCAATTCCATTTATGTTCCATGTTGCATGGGGTTTGAGGCTGCAGTGGTTTATTGCACAGGTGTGAATTTCATCTTGAGGGCAGAATTGCTGTACAAGTGCTCTTGAAGATCTTTTTTTTCTTTGTCAATTTTCTAAGCATAAACATACGTTGGCTTCCAGACAGCACCAAAGTACTGCTTTAAGTTACACACAGTTAACCATGAAATTTGGGATTGCACAGAGTTTCACTCTCACGGCTTAAATAAGGTTTTGATTTCAACCCTTTTACACACTACATAATGAAACAAGTCAGTTAATGACCAGACACTGGCGAGTGCTCTCAGTTTGCCGATACCAGTGGGAATGCTGTGTGGGGTGGACGTAGCGTGTGGTACCTGGTGCTGGGTTAGTAAGATCACAGACAAAAATTGCTTTTGATGATGACAGTGTTGTTAAAATTAATTTCTAAATTTTATTTGTAAGCCGCTGTTAAAGGAGGCTGTTTTCCTTAGTGAATGTCTACAAATGCTACACAGATGTAGGAAATGTTAAAGCAATATGTATTTGATAAAGTTTAGTCCAAAGGGGTATGTAGTGGCTCCTGCATGTTCCTAGCGTGTTATCCAGCAACAGGTCTGGGCCACTGAGAAGGTCCTGGCTTAGGTTAGATGTGAGCATTTGTACTCTCCTGCACCGTTTTGTTTCCATTGGTGCCAATGTGAAAACTCCTTTTATTGTCTATCGCCAATGTGAAGATACAGGTTTTTTTCAGGAATAATTTTTATTTTTGGTCAGTGCTAGTGCTCCAACAAATATATACATATTTCTCCTTTTAGGAAGCTTGTTTTAACTCTGAATTTTCCGTGACGCTGCCTCCCATTGTATGTCCACGTTCAGAGGACTGGAAATACTCAACTTGAGAGATATTTTCTTCTAATTTACACGAGGAGAATATTTATCAGGTGTAATTAATTGTATGGATTTCAGGGAGAGTATGTAAGGCAGGGGCTCTAAAACTTCAAACAGCTCAGAAAAATGGGTCTGTGCATATTTTAGGTTTGAGTTTGTCAGATTAAACACATTAAAATTCTATGAGAGAAGATACACTAAAACATCACTGTAAAATGAATTCAGCAGATCGTGCCATGGACAAGGCTCACAGGAAGAGAGGGGAGAAACCAAAAACAAGTTTGAAGCTTCCGTGTGGTTGGAAGTGTGGCCACTTAACTCCTTCACCTTCAACTTGGAAAATAAAATTCTAGGTTACCATGAGAAATGAGGAGACCGAGGAATATATGGTATCATTTAGAAATATGTTGTAGCTTGTAAACATGGGACGGTTTCTTTGGGTTTTGGGGTTTTTTTTAGTAGTCTTGAAGGGACTTGGCATTGAGGAGAGAAGAATACCTTAATTTGGTTTTGAAAGTAAAACTGTTCAGCAAATAAAATGCAAATGATTTTTTCTAGTTCCTCTCTGTCTAGTTTTTAACATTCTACAAATAATAAACTGAAGCTTTCAGGAAAAGTTCTATTCCTGCTACCATCCCCGGCTTTAAGTTTCAGCTAACTCTTGAGTAGATGTGTCCTAGGAAACAGCAGCTTTCCTAAAGCTCTTAAGCACTCTTGAAGTGTTACAAGCATCGTTAGAGCAAAGTGTTTCTGGGTGATGGATGTGGGGCAGGATGGCTTCCCTAGCTTGGTTTCCTTTGCTTCCCCTAATCTGCTTCAACCTCCCTACCGCTGTGAACCTCTCGCAGAGAGAGGAGGGAATAAGCTCCACGTGTGAGCAGATGTGGGTTGACTTGCTCTGGAGAAAGTCGGTGAGGGTGGAGCAGTTGTATTGCTAGAAGCTGGCACTTGGAAGAGCATCACCTTTCCATGGCTGGTGGCAGGGAAGGGCTTTGAGGCAATGTGGGAAGTTGGAAGAACCTTTTGCTTCTAAGGAGAAAAATGGAGCATTTGGAGAAAGTAAAGAGAGCAGATGCTTATTTTATTCAATTCTGTTTCTGCATAGGGTATTAGAAAAACCAAGTGACTTTTGATCCCAAGAACCAAAGTATAGCATAAAGTAAATGGGTTCAAATTCTATTAAGTTAATGAGCAATGTGCTTGCTGGGAGTGGCCTTGGCACTAAGTCTTAACATTAATTCCCAGTTTCCATACAGCTATCCCACTGCATCATTAAATCTCACAGGAAATGCAAATACAAGTTGCCTGTCATTTATCAATGAAGATATTGTTTAACATTTGCAGTGTATACACAACCCATTATAAAACTCAGTGGTGCATGCTCAGAAGCAAAATGTATTACTGTAGATATCAGTAGATAACTATTTATAATTAATCCTGTAGGAATAGCAGTTCTAACAGTAAGAAACATCCAAACTAAATGGAGGGTGAAAATGCCTTAAGTTATTTCCATGGCTGTTTAGGCTACTGGTTTGGTCATTTCAGGGTCAGCCTTCATTCAGAGAGCAATAGAATTAAGCCAGCATTCATTGCCCAGCGAACGGTAAATACTCAGAGAGGAGACAAGTCTTATTCCATGGTCTAGTTTTTGGTACGCTGAATAAAAAAATGTTTTGTTTAGGTTTGAGTGACTGTACAGATACAGCAGCTTTTGTTTCAGTATACCCTGGGTTCGAAAGAGTCTGGGTGAGGTCCAGCTAAGCCAGCCCTGCAGCGGTGCCTGTCACAGGTGTCTCAATCGGTTCTTCTGAAGAAAGAATTTTTAATTCTCCTTAATATTCACATGATCAATTGGGGAGAACCCTCATTTCCGCCCATTAGCATGGCTTCCACCTGTAGGACATGAAAAATTACCTGAATTGAGTTCATAAGTGATTTTCCTGAGAAATGACTGCATAATCGATTTTTAGCTGAAGAATACCTTACATTAATGACATTACTGGTCATTCTGCCTCTAATACTTAAACTGTCACCTCTACTTCTGTCTCTTCCGATGTTCTCTAATACAGCCCATTTTCTCCCCTTCCCAGCGTTCATATGTAAATACATAGGTCTTTTACACCTGCTTCCTGATGACTGAGAGTTTCCCAGACAGCGCTAAGTGACCTTTCTTAAAAGTATGGGGTGTTTCTTGGAAGAAAAATGTGTCAAATGGAGATTATTAAACTCAAAATACAGTCATATATTACTGCATGTGAGACCGGGGCAGGATCTGTTCTTGAAGCCCTGGGGCCGGGGGCGGTTCCCAGGGGCTGCTGCAGTCCTGCTGTCTCGAAGTCGGTCTGAGCCTGGCAGCCAACCCCCCTGAGGGGTGAAACCCTCAGGGATATGTCATGTTATATATATAGATAACATATATTTATTATACAGATGTAATTTTGTTGGGGTTTTTTTCTTGTTTTTGAAAAAGAGTCTTGTTTCTAAGCTAATTTGATTCCTGGCCATTTGTTGTTGATTATCGGTTGTGTGTTTCTCTCTGCCGCTCTCTCTCTTTTAATGTAAAGGATAGTTCTTAAATTTAAACTTGAAATGTACCATGGATGTAACCACCCTTTGCAGTCAATCCCTGGTGTGATAAGACAGAATTCCAGACTAAAAAGCCTTTCAGATGTGGGGGAAAAAACACAAATGAGAAGCGAGTTAAACTCTTGCACATCTCTGCAGGAGCATTGGAAAACATTAGAATAGCAGTAAACTTACAAAGATGGCAAAAGGACTTGTGTTTACAGCGTTGTAAAGATCTGTCTTGTTGCTGACCTGTGTTGGCCAGCTTCTGAAAGGCTGTTTTAACATGTAGTGTTTCCAGGTCATGCAGAGGTGGTCGCTGCATTGACTGTGTGTACGGCCTCTGACGGCCTTTGCTAGCAGAGAGCACTTGCGAGCCAAGCTGACGTTCACACAGTCTTAGGGCAGTGCTAAAAAACCCTCGGTCTCTCAGTGCTTCAAGGTGGACATAACTTGAATTGGCATTCAAAATTTGCTGCCACTTGTGTGTGCATTGGAGCATATAAGAAACCCTTAAACTTAAGTTGTGTAATTCTTACCTTCTTCAAGTAGTGTGCGTGTCAACAACATCACCTGCTGTGTGGCTGGATCTCTGTCCTATCTTTCATCCTTTGCTAGTGAGAATGATTCAGGTGCCTAAAATACCGGCTTAAAGCTCCTGAAACATCTGCAAGGAGTGACATGCAGTGCAACACATGGTCTATGGGTGACCACTTGTGGCAGACCAGACCTCCTAGAGGGTCCAAAATGACCCCAGATGTGTTGGGGACCTGAATCCTGCATGGTATGTTGATTACGTGGAAGTTTATCTTGAGTATGTCCCGACAGCTCGAAGCTGTGCTCAAAATTCAGTGCTGTATTGATGAAGTAGAGTTATGTGAGTTAACTGCCTAAGTTAATGTTATGTGGTTTTCGGATTTAAAAGTACAGAATAATTATGAATCTGCTACTGTAAGAACTCGTATTTTAGGCTGAATACTCCAAATCACAGTAAAAATATGGGCAGAAAAGTAGTTTTGCACATATTTGTTAGGACAGCACTGGAGAAAGATGATGCACTGCATCCAGTGGATGTTTTTCCTTTATGGAAGCTTACAGTTTGAAAAAAGATGTGAAGAAATTATTTAAACAAAAAGAAAATAATTTGGGGTGAGAAGTGATGCAGTGAAAGATAGTCTAAACCTTCTTTTATGATGGTAACGGTTTAAAAAAAAAAAAAAACTAGCTGTATCTTTGCAAAACCAGAATTTGGTCTTTGGCATACTGCTTTCAGAAAGCAGTAACAGGACAAATTATCACCCTTTTAATGTTTCTAAAAGTAGCACAAAATAATTTTTAAATAGCACTTCGGAATTTTTGTCATATAAAACCCAACACCGGAGGAGAAATCCAAATGTCTACATTGTTTTCTAATCAGGGCAGTGTATTTTCCTTATTGGTTGTCTGTGTTGAGAAGGAAAACGATCAGGCAATAGAGGGTTTCTTGTTAAGGCGAACCACTTATTCCCAGCACTTTGTGGCTCAGGATGCTGCTGTTCGCAGGGGCAAGATCCAGCTCCTGCACGTGCACAGGTCTTTGGGTAGGAGTGAGGCCCAGAGGCTGAAAGAACCGGTCTGTGCATTAGTGTTTCACCCCTTTCTTCATTTACTGAAGGCTAATGAGACCTCTAGTTGCAGTTCATAAGGGATCTTTCCCTGTAATACATGTGTTTAAGACAGAGTCATCATTAGGGATGCCAAGGATGTGGCTAAATGTAAGGCAAAAGAGACTTTTCATAGATGTTTTCAGCCATCTGCCATATTCTTAACACATGGAAGGTTTAATATTTCAGGAAGTTTATTTCCTTCAAACGTTAATCTGAGGCAGCACTAGTGTTATGTGTTTTAGGAGTTTTGGATTCAGGAAATCTATTAGGTCAATGAACATGCATTTAAATTAGCTGTGTTGCGTATGAAATAGGGCGTTACAAGAGTTTTATTGTATTGTCCTTTATAACAGGCTTTTAGTTGGACTATTACTACAGAAATAGATGTCCAAGACAATATTGTGTTGCAGTTACCTGTTGCGCTAACTCCGATTTTTACTTACAAAATCCTTTGCGCATCTGTGTTACGTTTCTGCGTGAGAGCACTGTTTTCCATCTTTTGTCCAGACTCTGTTGTACGCGGGTTTGACTAAACACCTTTGGCAGTGGGAAGCTGTAGTAATAGTTGTCGTTTTGGTGCCACTGAGTCACCGCTCCCCATGAGCACTGATTTTTAAATCTTGCTCTGCTGTTGTGACAAGAGAATGATGCTAACCTCTAATAATGAATGCTACACTTTCCCCCCACTTCTGTCTGCACGCAAGTTGAGCAAATGGTTCATTTAAAAACCAATATATTCAGTTCTTACTTGTTCAAAATATTTGGAGGTTTGAGGTCAAAAATGACTGATTATTCAAAACAGCAAACTGCAAGAAAAGAAACTGTCTTGGAAACCCCTAAAAACCTGCCAACTGACTTCTCTTTTGGTGTGCACCAGCCATTCTTAGTCTTCTCTAAAGAACCTTGCCAAAACCTTACAATCTGTCCAAATCACATAAAGCATACGGGAAAAAATTCCTTCCTGTTTTACTCTTGAACTGACAAACTTTTCCAGAAAAAGCTGAAATCTGAATGCAGAAATATAGCTTATATGTGCTCCGTAGTAATGCAACACCCTCATTTAAAGCTGATTGTCCTACTTCGGAGGCTCCAGTAGCTAAAGGCAGGAACTGGGGAAACTACTGGTGCAACATTTGTATTTTGGCAAAAATAATAATAATACTAAAAGTCTTTCCAATCCTTAAAACTGTATTGAAAGAAAAATATTTCCTAATAATAGAAACAGTTTTAAATAAGCTATACCTGATACAATTTTGGAAAATATAACAAGCAGAAATCACGATTCTCCCCCCAACAGCAATCAACCAACTGATCCCACTCAGCAACCTAAAATGCACATTAAACCTGTTTGTTTCCACAGCTCAGAAACAGCAACGAGAACGATTTATATAACCGAGTTAATATAGATGATTCCATTAGAGTTTTGGTGCCCTGAAAGATGGCACACAGGGGCTTTGTATGACCTTTCCTTTAATGTTCGAGTAGTTCTGAAGTGCCATTAAGAGGTGATCAGTGGTAATTGTCTTAAGGATGCCACCCACCCTTCTCATAAGGCTGTTCAGTCAGACCTGACCTTAAGGTCTGATTTGATTTTTAAAAAGGTGTTGCCAGATAAGCAAAGCATGTGAATTATCTGCTTTACACAAAAAATCCCCAAACCCAACCAAAAAAACAAAACAAAAAAATTCCGCAAACCCCAATTTTCATCCTGCCTGAAAAAAGGAAGAGCAATTAATTCGGTTGTAATTCAGATTTCATAATATCAAATGTAATACTGGAAAACAGAATATCTCATTTTGGAATGGGCTTCCGTAGTTACAAATGCTCTAAACTGAGGAGAGACCAAACATCTAGTTAACGTTACGCCCATCATCGTATGATTAACATTTTCCTGATACTATTAGTATAAGGCTTAGATATTTTTTTCCTGTTTCTGTCATTCATATTAAATTATGATCTCACTTCCCTGCCTTTAGTAGCTAACTTTGTACTCTGAAAACAATTTATTGTGCCAGCAGAGCAAAGACGAATGGATCCGTGTGCGGGACAGACTGTAGCATTCATGTCAATTATATTATATTAGGGCTTTCCGTTAATTTTGTCTTCCAACTTCATGAAACACTAGAAGGCAGATTCATCTTTCCCCTGATGTAATTGTATTGATTTCAGTGGTGCTGTTACCGAGGGAAACAGCAATAAATGACAGGAGAATCTGGCCCCAGAGTGTAGCCAGCCTGAACTTTGTTCCAGAAGAGTTGCCGAATGTGATTGTTATTACTTTGTTTATTTATAGACCTTTTCTTCCTGTGATCACAGTATTCTGCGACTTTCATACCTGCGATCATCAGGCAAATTGCCTAATCCTGTTTGACGTTAGTTTTCAGTAATTCGGCATTTGATTCTAGAAGGACGATCTAATTTTGTCAGAAAATCTTTGTTATATTGCACAAGCCATTTCTATTCCAAGGTTTTCTCTTATTAGACTATCTCAGATGTGACATGCCTTCCTCTTTCATATAATCCTGTTACGAACACTCTCTACATTTAACCTACTTTCTCATACAAGTTATTTGGATCCCAAGAAGGAATTTGTTAGGAAGGAGATGAGCTGTAGTGGCATCCCACTGTTCAGTTTCATCTGTGCTTTACGCTATTTTTAATATAAATAGCAGAATTCTCTATTATCAATAACTAGTTTATTTGTTTTAGAATAACTGCATAATTATGAATGAGATGCTCTGATAATTTTTTTTTTTTTTTTTTTTTTTTTACGGTTTGCTGTTGTATTATTTGAGTTGGTGGTGAAGCGTGATTTCTGCTCAGGTTTTTCTGGTATAGGATCAATGTCTCCAGCTGCAATTACTAATCTACGGATAGATTTACTAGTACTGTAAACTGCATCTAAGGTTGCTTTGCAGTATCCATTTAGTCAAGAAACACAATAACAGATATAGTTATATTGGAAAAAGCAATCTGCAAGTGTGCAGGCGGACTGATTAGTGATTAGAATAAGAAGGAATAATGATTCTTTTTATGGGCTTATAGCTCTAGGCACTTGATAAATACAGAAACTAGACATCTCCTCTAAAAGGCTGTAGACTGCTGCCCTCTTGTTTTGACTTGGTGGTCATTGTAGGTAGGTAGAATCAATCCAGCGTTCTTGTGCTCTCTCCGTCTGCAGACACGGTTGTGGTGGGATCTGTAGATCTGTAGTAACCCAGGTGTTTGGTGCTGCAGTGTCAAACCCCCCTTTCATTTTTGGACCTGTTTTTTTGTTTCCTCGCTGCCATGCAGTGAAATAAGTGATTTTTGTAGCACTGAGAAATCTCCTTGTATTAAAGTGCATGGACAATGCAGTGTTGTAAAATACAAACATACAGAATTGCTGGTGAAATTATGCTCATGGGTTTGCCGCCTCTACAAGCTTACACTCATTTGAAATACAAGTAATCCTTTGAGTATTGAGAACCGTTACAGGCATGTTGAGGAACTGTGAGAAGGTGTCAGCACTCAGTCAGTAATTGGAAGTTGTGGGCAGGTTCCTGTTTTCTATTTGTGCAGACCACTATAAATGGAGCTGGTCAGACACAAACAAACCAGCCAAGCCCTCAAAACTGGTCAAGTACATTTCAGGGAATGCTGGCGTGGAAAAATGGTGCCGGTATCAAGCATTTCATTCCAAAATGTAGCCTTTGCGGCGCATAGGAAAAAAATAAAACTAACATAAAACCCTGCAACCATCTAATAAAAGTGAAGATGGAAAAAATTGCTTCAAAGTAGAGTCAAAACACCAGGTAAGAGGCAGAAACACAACAGAGAAAAATGCTACAAATTCCATACAACATCTGAAATGAGATTACAGTGTCAGGACAATGTAATCATACACTGAAAATGGTGTTTAAACTGTATTCTAGAAACATTACTACTACACTGTACTGCTATTTAACAGGAAAGTTTTTATTTTATTCTTGCATGTGTCCTAAGAGTGAGATGAATGTGTGTATGTATCAAAAAAATGAAGACTGTATCAAAAATTTGCTTTAAAAAAGATTACAATGGCACATATATTTTTAAAAAACAAATCACTCGTTCCTATTTTTTGAAAAATTGAATATTTAGTGTATGATAAATGCTAATACAACTTTTCATTTCTGCTAGCCCGGCTATATACTAACTGAAGAATTCATATAAATAGTTGAGGTGGATGGCCTGTGGATATTGTACACAAATAAGCTTTTTTAAAATATCTCTTCGCTGCCATCAGTGACGCCTACTTAGAATAAACTGACCTCCAGGCTTCTAGCACTGCAACTGAAATGGAATTTCTTTTTATTTGCTTTTAAGGAAAAAAACAAATTCCAGTCTTCAGATCATTGTTATTACATGAGGAATGTTTGCTGTATGAAATACATTCACAGATCATCCCTAAACATAAGCAGCACATACTGTGTATACAAGGTAAGTATTATTTAGTTTCTCTGGGGTTTCACATTTAACCTGTTAGGAAAAGAAAAAAAAAATGCCAGAAAATATATCTCTCTCACGGTTCAGGTGCTACAGCCCAAATGATCCTTTGTGCAGCTGCAACTCCAGTGCTGCCGTCTGACTCCTCAGCTCCCAAGGCTTTGGGAAGAAATGTAACCGGCTAAATAAAAGCTTAGTGGCAAATTTATAGTTATGCATCATTTTAGAATTTCTTTTATTAGGAAGTTCACTTTATCTTGTCCAGGCCAGTGTGGTGTCTGACAGAGGTCAGAGACCCCGCGCAGCTTGCGGCTCTAGAGGTTGATGGCCAGGAAGGCATGATTCTGCTGATCGCCTTCCCAGCAGTTCCTTTAATTTTATGCCAATCAGACACCCTTAAATAATTACACTAATTTCTTGGAGATACTTATGAAGTACTCTTCAGAATCTGACCGAGTCAGGCATAGGTGGTTACAAGGAAATGCAGAGCAAGTTAGTCTTTTGTAAGCAACAGTAAATGACTGCATTTTGTCTGGAGTCTCTGTGTTCTGGGGGTACCTTTCACACATGCACCTAACTTTGCGAATGCTAAAAGTTTACAGAAATTCACAAAGCAATCAGAAAGAGTGGTGGGAGCTGTGAAGCACAGACAACACTCTTGCCTCGGAAAATTCCCGAGCAGCAAATTTCCTGGAGGCTGGGAGAAGATGTTGGGGAAATAAGCCTGTGCATCTGCCTGGTTCTCATGCAGTTCCGAAGTGAACTCCAGTTAGCAACTGGCTTTTTACCAGACTTGTGCGGACATACAAGCACCGTGTCCGGGAGGACTCTAAAAAGGATAGCAGATGCAGACACGTTATTCTTTGCCTAAACTATAGCCGTAACCATAGCTGGTCCCTTTTGCCCCACAGGCATTAGTCTTCTATTCAGCCTGCATCACGGGAGGTAATGGATGCAGTGATGGAAAACAGAGCTTTTACACAAAAGACACTGACTCATAGTCTTATCTCTGGGCTCTCTTTTCAGGTTTCTTTTGGATTCTGTGAAGTGTATTAGCTATTAATTTCTATTTTACATAACTTTACTTCTTCTCATAGCTGCTTAAAGGTATAAAGGTGGGAATATTTTTCATTTAGCACATTAAACTCAAGTTCTACATAACCACTTCAAAGGAGAAATTGAACAAGGTTCTATTACTAAGCACGAAATCAAATTTAGATAGACATAAATATAGAGGAGAAAAAATTAATCAGCAAACCTAAATGGATTTGTTCTTTGTGTGAGTTTACAAGGTATCAAATGTATAACCCTTTATGCAAGTTCTGTGAGAAGAGGATCAGCTCCCAAAACTTTATACTGGCACCTGTGGGTGAGACTCTGCAGCAGATCAGTAACGATGAATTAACCAGTTGTGTAGCGACTGTTCACCCAGACCTACAGCTAAAACTGGAGCTAATCCTTAATTAGAGCTTCTCAAAAGTAGGAAAAAAAAAAAAAAAAAAAGCCTTGTTTGTTTTTAAAACCCGTCTTTCTTAGTTCTGCACCTTCTGATTTCAAGGAGGAGGGGAGGCAGGAATGCTGAAAATACAGTAGGAAAATCTAACTTTATACCTAGGAGATACATTTTTGGATTGCATTAAAAGTCCTGTTCTTTCAGGATTTTCATCCCAGATTTGCAGGCACCCAAAAGTTTCCAACTCTGTAGATAAATACCCGTGTTTGTAAGAAGTACTTGGTGTTTTCCTGATTAGAATTAACTGCTGAGCTTTCTCCATCGCTAAACATCTTGTTGTCATATGCGTCTCCAAATTTTTGTTACAGCTTTATTAAATATTCTATTTTTAAAAAGATTTCTGTTTTGCAGCTCTGACTTACAGAGTTCCCTCTTCCTCGGCTCCAGGAAACCACTAAAGCACATGCTTAATTGACTACATGCAGCTAGATTAATCTCCTGTTTAAACGTGAAGAATATATGTTGCTGGGTCAGAGCCTTGAAGAGTCTATGAGGCAACTGGGTGAGTAGGGGCTACAGAGACTGAAATGGCATAACACAAGATCTTCAGTTTTGGATTTGAAAGTTGAAGTCGCTGGAATTTATATTAATTAAAATGTATTTGTGTATGTCAATATCATATAATACTGGGAGGGGAAGAGGTGGAGGTGGATGGTTTGGTTTGCTTTAATTAGGGGGCGTAAGGTTACCTTCTGGCTTTGGGGTAGGTGGGATGCATGGGGGTGAAAACAAAGCATATGATCTTGCTGAATGCTCATGAAACACCACGGTCTAGCAAGATTTGTATGGATGCTAGAGGAAGCTTTAACCAAAAAGGCTATTCCTGCTCTATGTGTCATACTAATATTATTTTCCTTCGTGGTTCTTGATGGGTTGAGTATGTGGCTCTCAGAACAATCATATTTTCTCTAAGAAAATTAAACTAACATTACAATTTACTGTTGCAAAATGGGAGGCACCAAATCTCTAAAAGATGTAGGCACTTGCATTTCCAAAGCCAACATGAGAATGAAATGTTTGCTGGCGTTGTTACGGTACAGAAAATACAACCTAATATTGAATTCAGATCAATCTGTGCAATCCTTAGGATGTCCCAAATTATGTTAAGTCAAATAAAATGTCTCTTTGGTAACATTTTTTCTTACTTCCTTGCACACCGGTTTGCTCTATGGTGTATTCAGGCTGAGGGAAGGTAACCTCCTTTTTACAGACTGAGTGTGCTCTGCTGTTTCCGTTTGCATGATGTAAATCAATATATGTGTTCAGAACCTTTCCAGCTAAGGGTATGGCTTTCTTTCCGGTGTATTTTTTGCGATACAGAACTAGAAAATTCCTTTTCCCTCACATTTATTGCATGTATTCTGTAGAGTGGCCATTCTGTTCCACGTTTCCAGAGGAATTTGGGTCATTGTTTACTTGTGGCTTCATTAAAGAACATCCGGTAGCTAACAATTTCCATCATCAACCTTTGAATATCGAGCACGATATTATAATACTCTTTGAAAGCACTGCATGTAGCACAGAAACCGGCGAGAAGCCAGAGCAGCTCTAGTCAAGTTATAAAAAGAGCACTACCATTGCTGCCTGAACAGAAGGAATGTGTGGGGAGATCGAGGGCATTGCCATGACAATTCCGACCGGCGGATCTTTGTTCTTGTTGCATTCTGACATAGACTTTCTTGTTCCAACATCAGGTGTAAATGATGATTATGAGAAGCCGTGCTTGTTGTGGAGAGTACATGGCCAAACACCTCTTCTTCTGTTTGTTGGAGCTACAAAATACGTGGTCAATGGAGTCTAATTTGAATGAAATTTTATGGGCACACAGAGGTTGGTGTGAAGCAGGGAATGCTCTACTTTGACCTCTGTAGCCTCTCTACAGAGAGCTTAATAGAAAAATGTTTTAAATTACAGTATGTTCCAATTATTGTACATTTATGGGACGGTGTGAGCTCCCTCTACGGGCTAATTTAACGTCTGCAAATTCCAATAATTCTTTTTTGTAACAAAGCCTCTGTGTAGCCTAGTGGATAAGGTGCCTGCCTAAGGTTTCTAAGGTTGTGCTCTTTTGAGCGTGTGCAAGATGGCTGCCACAAAAGTGTTTGAAGCTGCCGCGTTTGAAGCTGCCGCGTGTGTTTGAAGCTGCCGCATTTGAAGCTGCCAGGTTTGAAGCTGCCGCGTGTGTTTGAAGCCGGCGCGTTTGATGTTGCTGAGTACGTTTGTAAATTTGAGGCAGACTTTAATATTGTTAGACGGTAGGGGAGTCCTTTTCAACCTTTTTTCATTTTTCACTTGAACTTTTAAAAAGTTTTATTTTAACTTTTTTTTAAACTATTTTAACTACTTATGTCAGCTGAGGAATGCTGTGATTCACAGCCATTATTGTAAGGAGGCTGTTATGTATTTTTAGTGCTGCTGGGACCACAGGAATTTTTGAGTGACTTTGACTGCAGACAACAATGTGGAGAATAATCCTGACTGTGAAAAGTGCTGTTGGGGCTGCAGAAAAGTACAGAATAATTTTGACCAAGGGCAGTCATGGCTGCTTTTAGAAGAAATACGAGTATGCCCGGGTGTTGAATTTGTGAGTTGCTGGGTCTGGGAGGAAAAAAAATTGCTGGAAAGAGAAGTTGAAGTTTTGTAGAGAAGCGCCAGTATGTTCAGCTAGCTGGGAGCTGAGAGCTTAAAAAAAAAATTCTGGTGGGACTGTAGAAGAGCCATCAATGATGGCAGGAGTGAAGAACTTAAACTGTTTGGCCAGTAGAGGAAAAACGTAAATGGTGCCATTTGTTGATAGCAATGAACTACCAAAAATGTTTGGAAGTAAATGCCGAATGTGTATGTTGAGAGATGTAAGGTGTAGTTTGTTTCTTCTGGAGGAGAAATGTTCTGTAATGTTAGATTATTTAGGAATGTGATTTTTGAAGTCTAGAAACTGCTCAAGAGTTGATATGGGACTGGAAAGTCATTAGCTGTTGGGTGGGAGCGGGAGGGACTTTTTAAATTATCTGAATGCTGGTTTTTGCCTGAACAAGCAGTATCTTACTATGGATGTGAAAGTGAATATTGGTTGAAAGCTAGAGGTTCATACAATTTAAGTAACTGGATGTTGTCCAAATGTGACCGATTAGCTATTGGTAGACCACAGGTGGACGACTTCTACTATTGTTCATCGTTCAGCTGTGATTTGGGAGCAATGTTTTGTAGTTCTGGGTCTCTGGAGGTCTCCTCTCTGTCATTCCCATCCAGACCTGGAGCGTCCCTTACTGCTGAGGTTTGTTCACTCTCTTGGAGACCCTCTGGAAATCCCACTGGTTCTGGTAATCTTCCAGGCATTAGAAGGTAGATCTGGTAGCTGCTATATTAACACGTGTGCTTTTTTACCATATCCATCCATCGTTTATCAGATTGAATTCTTCGCACACGACTGGGATCAGTGAGTCTATACCTCAGTTCATCTGTAACAAGATGTTAAGATCACAGATTATTTTCTTGATAGTGTTAAATCTCCTTCAGATTGAATCAACACCTTTTAATTTTTCTAGACCTGTCTCCTCTGCTCTGGTGATTCTTTGTTCAGATGCGCTTTATCATCTGAGCTGCTAACACTAAACCACTAAACGTTGTTTTGTATGGAATTACACAACTGATGAAATGATAAAAAATTGCGTGGTACATTACAAAGACTTGGGTAACTGTTCATGACTTGGCTTCCCTGTGAAGGTTTGCACTTAGGGATTTTTAATTTCTGTACAATAACAGACGCCGAATGGATCTGATTGATACTGTTTGTGATAAATCACTAGTATTGTACCTTTCTTTTCTCCAGGCATTACTTTTTCTTATTTTAGAATATTTGTTATGTTTGTTTCACTTGTAATGTTGTTCTTACTTTCTTTAGTTTGTCAGCCACCTCGTGAAATTAACCTTCAGTGTTTTCTTCGCTGATTACCCAGACTTTTCATTATCTTGAAGCATTTTTTTTAGCTAAACCAAAGTAGTTTCTGTGCCCTGCCTGGTAAAATTCCAGAGGAGCTCAGCTGGATTACCAGTCCTAGCGCCTGGCCCCACTTGCTGGCTTTTACATAGGTTTGGAGCAATGTTTTGTCCTGACTCAATGCATAAACTTCCTCTCGTGGTTTCAGTCATATATATGGGGCGCTGTGATCTCAGTTACCGTATCAGATGTGACGTTTTGCTTGATCTTCAGTAACCTCTTTCATTTTACTGTTAATGAAGTTTTTATTGAATGTCATCAACCTTAACACCGTATGATTTGATCATTTTTTAAAAATAACTTTGTATTACACTTCAGTGTGGTTGCTGCTCTATTTCCGAGCTCAGTAAATCAGATGGTTGTTTACTTTTTGTGTAGTCTTGTTAACAGAAAATTTATTGGCATTCATTCTAAACTTTAAATTTGGGGTTTTCTTCTGTGAGTTTTCTTGCTCCATCCTTTCCAGTGTGTAGAACTCCTTTTGTTTTACTAAGGTCGTTGCTAATTTTAAGTGGAATGCCCCGTTAGCTTGTTTATCAGTGGATCCTGCAGTCAAGTTCAGTGCAGCAGTCATAAAACTGTCTTCAGTTTATGTTCTTGCCCTTAACACAGAAAAATGATTACTGATGGTGATAACGCTGGAACGTGCAAGTAGCTTCTTTACCTAAGAGCTTGTTACTGCTGTAAATTAATCAGAAAGTTATCCAAAGCAAGAGCGTTGCATACGCTCTTGATAAAATGTCTTGACTTTTCTAAAAGAAAGGTGTGAATATTTCAGGCAAGTCTTCAACTATTTAATAAAATTAACAATATAAGCCCTGGTGATTTAAATCCCCCCCGTTTCTTAAAGTTTGTGTATTTTTTCTTATCCCTTTGTCAATTTATATATGATTAGGTTTTGAGGAATCTAAAGCTATTTGAAAGAGGAATGTTTCAGTTCTCATTTGTGATCCTGAAACTTGCTTCTGTTAAATGAAGTTGCTGATACTATGCTGGTTTATAAAACAGCACTGATAATCAGTCTCATGAATCTCATTTTATATTAAAATCCTACAATAGTTCATAATTTTGTTGAAAATATTTCTTGAATAGTTGTATAAAAACTAACAGTTCACTGTGTACAATGCTATGTATTTTTCCAAACTGTTAGAACTAGTCTGTCTATGCACTCTACTTTTTCCATTTTCCTCATAGACTTTTAGCAATTTGTGATATTACTAGTATATAGTTGTACTTAAAAACTAGTATACTAGTTATACTTAATTATGTGTAATTATATTCTGCTCTCAGTCACATATGAAAGGTTACCGACAAGTTAGAATATATGAAGGGTTTAGCTTATTGTTTCTTCTACTCTATTGTATGGTTAATGCACAAACGGGATTATAAGGACTCGTGATGTGAGGTTTGCTTCTCACGTATTCTGCCTTACTCTTAGCTGAATTAATAGTTTGCATATCTTGATCTAATAGTTTTCTTCAAGCAAATTGTCTTTGGGCAGTAGCTGCATGGCTGTAGTTGAAAATTATTTACGTTACTGTTTCTCAAATTCTTGGCTTCCTTTTGTTTTGGAAGAATATTGTGTTCCCAGTTAGATTGGAGTCCAGCTAGTTAAACATGGTCCAGCTCTGTTTCAGACTGTGACACCTAAAATTTAGCTGGAAAATCCATACTTAGATGGAGTGGCCTGATTTTAAAAATGCTGAACTTTGAGAAGCTCAAGGATTGGCAGGTGATTACTACTTCTAAGTTACACCACAGGTGTAAAATTTTGAACGCAACTTTTTGAGCTGTGCTTTAAGCACCTTGATTTAAAATATTAACATTTGTCTCTTTCTAAATAAGCACAGACTGTGTTTGGCATTGCACATTCCTTTCCCCCAAACAGCTTATAACTGGAGCAAAACAGTCAAAGCGTAGCTAGGATATAGTGTGACACCTGGGAAATGGAATTAACGAGATATTTATTTTTCTTGTATTTGTTTAGCTATGGAAATTCATACCAGGCTTTTGTCCATCCATACCTTATTTCTTAATTTTGTGACTATAAAATTTGGATCTCTGAAAAGGGAAATGGAAAGTTTTTTGCTGAGCCACAGAGCGAATACACGTAGCTGCAGAACAAGATTTCGCTTGATGCATGGTTTATCTCTTAGTATACCTGTACTACCGAGCGAGACAATCTTTTTTCCTACTTAGCCTTAGTAACATACCTGAAAAGTTGCAAAGTAGTGGATTTTGGATTATTGCTAACAGAAAGGCAATCAGTTACAACGGTAACCACTTTTTTTGCACAATCAGCATACCTTGGGGTTGGACTGGTGGTGCAGTGATGAAGTATTTGCTATCCCGCGGTTCCATTTTCACTCACTTGATTTGATCCAAACTAGGGGAACATTTATTTCATTCCCTTGCCAGAGAACACAGAAGTGCCATTTCTGTTGGCATGGTAAGGGACATTAATGGACAGAGTTGATCTAATAATGTGAAAACTCTCCAGTTCTGTTTTGTTTTCTTCATGTTCTTCGTTTGGTTACGTCTGCTTCAGAAAGATATATTTATATTATGCACACGTGTATGCATTTGTTAACAAGTTTGTATTTATTTATATTCAAACAAAACATTTTCTACTGCGTGGTCATTATTTTTTTAATAGTTCATTATGCCCTGATGAGTAATTCCACCCAAGAGAGAAAGCAGAGCCATGTGGTATCTATGACTGGTCAAATACACTTGAAAACTGGCTTGCAGAATTAGATTGGTGTCACACAAATAGCGGAAAAGGTTTGCTTTACAAAAAGTGCAGGAAAAGCAAGGAAGTGTTACTCAATTGGACAATTTATTAGCAGTAAATAATTCTACCTACTTTTTTGTTATATGGTAGATACAGAACTGAAATGAGTAGTGCAGATGGATGGATAAAGAGGAGTCTTTTGTCAGCTGAAATCCTGAACTCCAGGTCTGTGGGATTCCCCCTTGCTTTCTAAAATGTTGGCTAAACAGCAGCATTTTTGGCATCATACACAGGTGCGGTTTTGCTCTCGCACCTGAAAATCCAGCAAAGAGAAAGCAGCCAAGAAGCAATGTGCTGGAGGTGCGGGTTTGTGGATTTACCTTTCCACACTTTTGCTAATCTTAAGGTGTACTTCGGCGTGCAAAACTGAAGAAGCTGGCGTGTGTGGAATTGCACAGCACACTGGGGTTGAAGGTGATCCCTAAAGGAGCAGCCAGGGTTTTGTTTCCCGTGGACTGCAGTGCTTTCCTACTGCAGCAAGTTAAAGCATGCGTCTAGTAAGAAGCGCTTTCTGTCTGAATTTCTAGAACTAAGATACCTGCATTTTGCTTTTGAGCAAATGCTGATAAATGATACTACTTGAGAACAGGTGGTGTCTTTAACATCTGTATTTTGCAGTTGTAAAAGGATGGGCTCTGTGGGTGTGAAGTGTTGGTGTCCTCCGTCAAGAAACACCCTGATGCAATGGAATGAGACTATACATAAAATTCCTTCCATTGTTGCAGGACTTAAAATAAGTAGCTTTAATCCCTTAACTGTGCATGGGCAAGCAAGAATAGGTGTTGTTGTTTATGGTCAGTGAAGAGACACGGGAGTGAGACTGGTACTGGCTACACTTTTCCCCCATGAATAATAAAGTTCTTCACATGAAGGGAAATCGGAGCATTAATATAGAACCTTTTCTTTAAGTTTCAGGACTACATTATGCATCCATATCTTGGGCCCAATAAAATGAATGAATCCTTTTAGTTTTCCTACTGTTATGGCTTTAAAACAGGCAAAGTCTTTTATTTTTTTCCACTGCAATTTAATCTAATTTTAATATTCCCCAGATAATAGTGAAATAACCGATTGTGTCCAATTCTACCTTAGATAAAAGCATCAGCCTGTTTGGAACATAAACCTTATTTTACCTTTTGTTGAGCTGCCCAATTTAGTAAGAGCAATTCAGTGCTACATCTTAAACGTAGTATGACTTAGAACACTGGAATCTGCCTGGAATGTGAAAAAAGGGAATAATTTATATTTAATTGGTCTAAACCTACCTTTCCTAGGTCAATAAGAAGAGGAAAATCAGCAGCATTAATCAAGATAAAATTATCAGCTGATTAATCAGTGTTCTAATTACTGCATAGTTCTTTCCCTTTTCAGTTTTAATTACTAAACTTCATTGTCTTTTCCATATGGCCATCATGCATTCACGGTACACTTTTTCTCCTGGTGAGATCATTAATATAAAAAATGTACATTCAAGGCATTACTGAAGATATAAGAAATTGCTACTGCCTACTAAGAAATTACCAAGGAAGCTGCAAATCAGCCATAGGTTATACAGGAAAAGTCTAATAAATCTACTAACACTTAAGAAAATAGATATAGTAGAAATGCAATTATGATTATCAAATCAACCTTTGTCCTAAAGTGAGTTTTACCAGTCTTATTTCATCAAATCTATCTCTTGGTTGGGTCAGAAACTAATCACAATCTGATTTAAATTGGCAAAATACATGGGAGACCTCTTAAATTCATGGGGCTAATGTAGACCGCACAAATACTCCCTTAGCGGAATCTCTTTAGCAGAATATTCCTTCTTACTGAGGCCCAGATCCTCAGAGGCGTTTAGGCACTTCACTACCAATGGAGTCATTGATTTCAGTACATGTTAGTTATCTAAATATCTTCCGAGGATTTAAGCCCAAATGGATAAATCTGCCATGTATTATATTGACAGAAGCATCTTGACTTATTTAGTCTCTGTGGAAGTCATAGTGAGAGTGAAGAACTGGGTGTCGTCCTCTAATGTTGTTTTTGAGTAAGGAAGGAGGTTAAAAAAGTCCACAGTAGGACTGAGTTTCTACTGAAATCTTACCATCTCATAACCGTGTTGGTCTGTAATTTGTCTCACAGATGCCCCTCTGTAAAAGTCAGGAGCTTAAAAGACAACGAACAGGATGGCTTCATGCACACAAGCTAGGATTTATGGAAGAATGAAGTCTATCTGGGATACGCTAGTTTCTAAGTCAGCACCTAACTGGAGTGAAGTGAGGAACACGTCACTGTTCCCCGGTAAGATCTGGTGCTTTATGACAGCATTCAGTTCTGTACATTTAGGAAATACAAAACATGGTCTTACATCATTTTAATTTTTTCATAATGCTTTAAAGCATTTCCACTGTCTGTGATTTCTCTACCCCTTACCACTAAATGAGTGAGGGCATGCCAAATGCCTTTATGCAGTGAGCCTCTGCCTCTGTCTTTAATTCCTGATAGCAACATCTCAAAGATCTGCTTTTCTAGAAAACATGGTGACTTGGGTCTAATTGCAGTCCTGTTTCTTAAATATTTGTTGTGTTCCCGATCAGAACTTGTTAAGTGAGCATGAGTACAATGCAATTGCGGAGTTTCTCAGTTGTCTTTTAGCCCATGGCTAGCTCGTGGGACCAGACAAGATGAATTGCCCCTGAAAAACACAATTCCCTAATTGAGTAGTGTCTTGTCAGGGAGGTGAGTGCTCGGGAAGGGCCGTTCCCAACGCTCGCTGCCATGTGCACCACTAGCCGGGCTGCTGGCCAGGACGGACGCGAAGCCTGGGCCAGCACAACAGCCTCTGCTCCTGCCCGCGCGGCAGGTTCTGTCTCTGCTCTGCGAGGCGTCTGGGCCTGCGAGCATCGCATCCTTCAGAATGCTCCGCTCTCCCCTGCTCTGCAGCCATCAGCTGCCATCCAGCTTCCAACGATGTCTTCTCATTTTTAGAATATTTCTGTGTGCTTGTCTGTTTCATTTAAAAATCAGTTTTTCCTAAGAAGAAGTAGTCGTACCAGTTATTTAGTTAACTGATTAGTAATTGAAGGCCTAGTTTGGAAATCGTACAAATTTCCTATGAATATTCATAAAAAAATAATTAACTTGGCTTCTGATTTAGAACCCAACAACAGTTCACTTCAATTTGATTTTTTTTTTTTTTGATAGATGAGTTAATTATACGCTGAGGTCTAGTTGCTGGGTTTTTTTCCTGAGTGCTGATTGACTAACTGCTGCCGGTGACAATAATCCTGGTTTGGGGGGCTTTTTTTGTGTTTTGCTTTGGGTTTGGGTTTTTTTGTGCGTGTGTGGGTCTCACAATGTTGGTCCGCAGCTGGCGGGTGGCACGTCACCATTCCCCTGCAAGTAACGTGGGCGCCCTTGATGCAAAGTCCCTCCCCCGTTCCACGGGTGCGCCCACTCCGCCTTATCTTCTTCCCCGAAAGCAAGAGCACCCTTGGAAATGAGGATTGCCCTCATCCAGTGGGGAGCAGATCCCCGCAGGACCTCAAGTAAAGTTCGAGCCGCAGTGAAACCCCCGAAGTAGCCCATCCCCTGGCCTTCAGAGGAGGCCCGAGGTGGCCGCGCACCCTCCCGAAGCCTGGCTGGGCCCCTGGCCCTGCTTTGGGGCGGCCGGGAGGGCCGAGGCTCCCGCCGCCCCGCCGGCAGAGCAAGGCTGCCATCTAGTGCCACCCGCGCCCTCCCCGCTCGCCTCTTCCTTCCTCGCTTTGCCTGCTTTCTCCT